>ML804778.1:102646-131592 GCA_009831015.1 Picea engelmannii
TCAAGGAGGATTATTTAAATAATAAAGTAAATAGAGAACTTTCTAATTATGGAAAGTGGGTATAAGAAGGTTAACCCTAAAATGAGGAAAATGGGTTAAGTGGTCAAGTGGATATTGGATACATGGACAAGTGGAAAATTGGGCAAAGTCAGACATAGGTGACTATGTGGACAAAGTGGCCTAGAAGATGCTTCTAAGGAAGCTACTTGGAGAGTATAAACAAGAGGCAAAGCTCTCTCATTTTAAACACACTTGAGAATATTGAATATCTACATGTGATTGAGGTAACCAAAGGATATATAAGCTGAATTTCAGAGGGAAGGTGAAGTAAAGAAGGTCAAAATTCAATGGAGGATAAATTCTTTTGATGATGCTTTCTAAGGTATGTTATTTACAAGTCATCTCACCATTTTCGCAATAACGTTTTTTTCTAAAATGATTCAAACCATGAAATTTGGAGGACATTGAGGAAACATATCCAAGTAGCTATAGTACGAATTTCATCTTGTGGTTCGTTGTATTTTTGGAGTTACACTCCGTGGAAAATAGGGTTTGTGGCTAGTCCTGAAACTAGTCTAAAATAGGTGTTTCAGGTAAAAACGTCATAACTTCTTCTTAACAAATCAAAATTTAGTAAGACAAAATGTGTTGGTTAGAGTACAGTTTGTAGTATTCTTTGTAAAAAATTTAGATCCATACAAAAAATATTATGTGTGGGGCACGCTCTACAAGTTCGCTCTCTAGAATAATCCAGAATTCAACAAGGTATGTCATTTTTTCTATAACTCCTTTTCTAGGAGGTTCCAAGTAGTGACACCTGGAGGAATTGCATAAAACACACTGAAGAACATTGTGTATTATTTTCAGATATTTATTCATTATAGGTACATAGTTATCATTATTTCAAGTTAAGGGTTGTTGAATAATCCAAAACTAGTCAGGAGAGACTAAAGTAAAGTTTGATGAAAATGCTAGTCGCTTTTTGTTAAACTTAAGGAAGGTTTGCAAGTATGTGATAATATACACCAGGTCTATTACAGAGTTACAAATCATATTTGGATGATGAAATTGATGAGGTATTTTGGTTGAGGTTGAGGTACAAGTTGGTACATGGTTGATGCACTTGTTTATGGTACAGGTTGATGCATGGTTCAGGTTATTGGTACACGTTGTTTGGTGCAAGTTGATTGGTATGAGTTTATAGCAGTATATCTCACAGTGATAGTTTGAAAGTGGTTCCATCATTCTACTTATATATCAGGGAGGTTTGATAGAGAAAGGACAGGTGGTTGTAGCCACCTTCCGGTTGTAGTCGGAGAACATAGGGGGTTGTAGCCTCCTTTTGGTTGTAGCCATAGAATTGGGGAGTTGGAGCTTCCCTCAAGTTGTACCCTGAGAAACTAGGAGTTTGGAGCCTCCTTCCAGTTGTAGCTAGAAAATAAAGGAATTTGGTGCTTCCAATGAATTTAATTCTTCAAGACATATAAGAAAAATAATTATGTGGTTTTCTCCCGCTTTGGGTTTCCACATAAAAACATTGGTGTATTGTGTATATGTGTATGTGTATGATTTTTCATTTGTTCATTGTTTATTTACTCTACAAATATTGGATGATAATGCTACATTGATATAACACTTGCATTATATGGTTAAAAAGTATTAGATTTCTCTATCACTGATTCACCCCCCCTCTCAGTAATCCAACAAACCATTTTTGGTACACTTCCTCTCCGAGTTGTGCTCTCATTGCAACATTCTCTTGTGTTGACATTGTTGTGGAGTGAAATGGAAGATGGTAGGTAGGTCGCTCATCATCAGAAGAATCCTAATTTAAAAAATATTGAACATTAGTACATCAATGATATCAATAAGCACAATGCAATAATTTGTTTGTTCAAATTACATTATACCAAACAATTATTACCATCATCGACCAAGGATTGTGGTTGGAACATGGAATGTCACAATTGGTAGGGTAAAGTGGTTGTCCATTTTAATCTACCAACTGCTTGTGGTATGTTTCTCCTGATAAGACCTTCCGATGTTTTTGAACTGGTACTAATATAGTTTTTGCATTTGAACTCGATTTTGAATCGGGATCGTGCAAATTTGGATACATTTTTATTCAAATTGACATGGATAAAAACAAATTCAATGAGATAATCGAAACATAAATAAAATAAGTTAAACTTACGAGAGATGGAAATGGAGAACTCCACGATGGACTTTGAACAATATGGAATGGGATGGAATTTGAAGAATTGGCCATTTGATCATATAATAAGGTTTCTCCATGCATTTCAACAAAATTAGCAATAAATTTTCCTGTACATATCTAAAACAAATTTCGAGGACCATACCACAATATAAGTTTGAATATAGTTTTGAAACCATTTTTTAAGAATAAGGTGACATAAAACGTAAAATGTATACTGAAGTATTGCAAGTCATGTGAATTTATCCTAAAAGATTTTGAGATGAATATACTATTTATGTGAAAATAAAAGTTTAAATAACTTTAAAAGCATCATGATGTGCATATAAACCACAAATTCAATGATGCACATATTAACAATAAACATCGGTGCGTTGAAAAATCAACCACACTGTGTTTCTAGATTTTTTTAATAAAAAACAATTATATGTCGTCGGTGTGTCAAATAATATGTATCCAGCAGTGCGTAACGTAATATGTATGCAGTGGTGTGTAATGTGTCAAAAGTTTTAAAAAAAAGTGTGATTTTTTTTAAACAATTAAAAAAAGAACGAGAATCAAATTTCATAAATTCAATTAAATACTAAAAAGCTATTCATTATTTCATTATTTTGCAAAATTTTGCAGGGGAGAGACTTGAAAGTGAGAGATACGGAAGAACACTGTGGAGGAGAAGAATACTTTGGAACCACAATATTATTCAGAATATGAGAATTTGAAGGGTATGGTGATTCACTCTAAACCCTTTTCATAAATTTGTTTTAATATTAAGAAGGTATTCAATATTTTCATTATTTTTGCCAAAATTTACAGGAGACAGATTTGGAAGAGACACATATCAGGGAGCACTGTGGAGCAGAATAATACTTTAGAACAATAGAAATATTCAGAAAAATAGGATTTGAAGGGTATGGTCATTCACTCAAAACCCTACATTCAGAAAATTAAAATAAAATAACAAAATTCATACTTACCTTAAACCCTTTTTTTTTTTCTTACGTCAATGCAAAATTTCACCTTGGGGTTTAACTCCCTCTATCACTTTTGAATTAGGTCTTTTTGTTTTAGGTATTTTAGATCTAATGGGTTTGTTTTTCTATATATAAGTGTTTGTAATGTGATGCAAAGGGACCACTTATTGCATTGGATCCCAAACGTAGTTGACCCTCTGACTTTTTTTTTTAAACGGTTTTCGATTTGACATTTGTTTTTAAAACATTTTTCGATTTTTCGGTGTGCCACTTTGACATAAACACACCGGTGCATTTATGTATAAGGAACACTCCGATAAAGCCACATTTTTTTAAAAATTGTAAAAATATGGTGAAAAAAACGATATCATCGATGTTCTCATCTAAACAACACAAAAAATGTTGTGACACAGGTTTTTTTTTTAAATAATTTTTCTTCTCATCAGTGTGTAATTTTTCTATTGTTTTTTTTTATGAATGTTTAATTTTTTTGCTATTTTTTTATTTTCTATTGTAGTCGTTGTGATGTCTTCTATATATATTGCACTGTTGCAATTAACAATATTTTTAAAAAGAAATTAAATTGTTCAGTGTATGTTGTTGTATGGAAATCCCCGATGTGTTTTATGAAATAAACGCATCGGTTCTATGTATATAAAAAGTGAGTCAGTTACAATGATTTTTTTTCACTGAAAATTATGTGATTTATTTATAAAATATATTTAATAAATTATGTATTGAATGGTACAGGTTGTATATTGATAAAAATATGAGTGATAATAGTTCAAATAAGAAAATTTATAGTTGACACAATGATGACATGTCTGGAAAAACAAAAAAGGCAAGTTCTCTATAAATTCTATACAAAATTAATATGGTTGAATTATATGTAAGTTTAACTAATATGTATTTGTTAGTGTGTGTCGTGTAGGGACACAAAATGAGGAAGCTCTATAATATTATTTATGATCTGAGTGCAGAAGAGCGTAAAAGTTTGATGGAAAAATTACAGAGGGATGAATCAGGTGAATGAAAAAATATTATTCATTATGATTTTATTTTTTTTCATTAATAATATACTTAGGAAGATTAGATGACATATTTCAAAAAATCTATTAATTCACATATGTTTAATGTTCTACAGGCACCAACAACAAGGGAAAAAGATTTCATCATAACAAAACAAAATTAATTAATATAGAAGATGTAAATGATGGTGAATTGGTCCTTAGCTCATCTGGAGTGGCGTTGGAGATTAATCAAAGGGGGGATTTTTTTTACAGAACTATGAGGGATATAGTGGAACAAATGTAGAAATCAATCGAATGATTCCAAGAACCAGGTTATATTTAAATTATAGGAAGCATTTCTAGAGAAATGGTCAATGAGACCTATCGAACTTGCAATAGCAAAAACATATATATATATATATATATATATATATATATATATTACAAAGTATTCATTTATTAATATATCAATTTTGTGATATTTAGTTTTCATATATCAATATAAAAATGCTTTATTGTCATGTTATTTTTTCAGGAAAATTATGAAAATCCAATAGGACCAATGAGATGACATCTGAAATATGTCAGTTGGAATGTCCAAAAAAGTGTACAAGGAGATATTCAAAGAATTGGACATAATTGCATCATAGGAGGAGCTATCTCAACAACAACGTGCTTCAAATGTATGTAATCATTGAATTTTTCTATTAGGTACAAATAATTAATTATACATTAAACATTAATTTTCATATATTCTCTTACAGAAAAGAAAAGAAAATGGAACTCATTCTGCACATAAAATTGGACGACAAGGAAGAAAAGGGTTTATAGCAAAGTTTGTGAGTAATTTTTATTTTCTTATAACAACTTAAGTTTTTATTTTGTATATTTTAAGTTGTTTTGCAACATCTATCCTTTACTGTCTTCAAAAAGGTGCTAACATACAAATAATATCCATCATAAAAATTGATTGAAATTGGGTTAATTAAGGGTTGTGAGTATATGTTGGCATATAAAAAAAATAATTGTTGAATTTGTAAGTATAATCTATGTTGTTTTACTTCTATAATTTTATAATTAATGAAAAAAAAATAATACTTTATATTAAATCTATGATTTATTATGGTGTATAAAACTTACAAGAAACAAAGTATGGAACTGAGCCAATAGAAGAATAGTTGAAACAAGGCATGATTTGATTTTGAACATATATGTATGATTCATGAGTCACTTCTTTCTTTGGAGGTACGTCACTTTTCAATTTATGTTCATGTATATTATTTATTTCAATTTTCATTATTCTCACCAATGTAGATAGATTCATTACATTTTATCTTTATGTTTGTAGATGGAACTTCAAGAAGAACAAAAAAATCGATACAATCAACCAAACATTCAGCAAAATAACACAAGGCATGGAAGTAGCTTGAGCACCAACAATAGTTCTAGTGAAAAATGATGACCAATATATTTGGATATCAATGCAAGCGACAATTGTATTTTTTTGAAACAATTGTCTGTGAAAATTAGACATTTTTGTTTAATGTAATGGACATAGTGTCCCAATGGAAAGACAATGGATTATTTATAAGTGTCCCATTTGGTATGACAAAGACCCTCTTATTCATATAATAAAATATGTTTTAATTTATTCTATTGTGTTGTCCAATGTCATTGTGAAATGTTACATTGTTGATTAAATATACGGATGACTAAATATTATAATGAAGAGATGAAAAATCTGATGAAATAACAAATTAATCCAAACATCATATCCAAATTCACTAATCAAAATATAAGATATATGTAATTTTTTTGATAAATACTGGAATTAAAAAATAACAATCATTGCACTATCACATGTCGATGCTTCTCGATGTATTTTAATTATTAATCTCATCCGCATGTTTAATATTAAAGCTCATCGGTGCATTTCATATGAAATTCGCACTAGTGTTTTTATGTAATCAATTAGCATTGGTTTCAAGATTAATTTAATACCACAAAATTATATTACAAATTTGTCCATCAGTGCATTAATATTATACGAAGCACTAGTGTGTATGTGTTATTGATACACACCGACGCTATTGTTTTATTGTAAGCATCGGGGCTTGTTTGTTACTGCAAAGCACTAGTGATTTCGATTTTTAATGCACTGGGGTGTTTTTCCCTGTAATGCACAGGTGCATATTATTTTATACAACATCAGTGCCTTCTTATTAATAATGCACCGATGCGTTCTATGCAAAAACCCCCAGTGCTTAATTATTTTTAACTCTCCCGATGCATTTTGATGTTAAAGCCACGGTTCTTATAAGACAAACACCTCGGTGCTTAAATATTTTACTTCCCCGATGATTTTATATTTTACTGCCATGTTGCTTGATGTTAAGTGTACAACATCGATGTTGTAGGTGTATGTACTCATCGGTGCTTTTGCCTTATACAAATGCATTGATTTGTAAACATCCACTAACACCTCCAGTCGCCCATATTTTTTTAGTTATAATCAAATTTTGTTATAGTATCTGCAAAAACATCTATTATCGATAACATATGTTGTAGCGGAGGTTTTTTTGAATTTTTTTCCAATTTTGTAACCTCTGCTATAACCTTCGCTAAAAGGTATTTTCCTTGTAGTGAATAAAGACAACCTTTTTAACGAATCTAATCCTGGTGTCACGAGTACCTTGGATAATATTTTGGATCTTTTTGTAGTGTTTGGATCAGTCTTGAAAGTTTGGGGTCTTGTAACCATTCCTGGCGAACCTCTTAAAGCTAATCTGCAACAATGAAAGAGAGGGAAAAACAAGACCTTTCTTCTTCATATTTCCTGGAAAGGGCATCGACCACCACATTTTTTTTTCCTTTTTTGTATATGATTTCATAATCATATCCAAACATATTGGTTAGCCATTTTTATTTCCCTAGTGAAGAAATTATTTGTTCCAGAAAATACTTGAAGCTTTTATGATCAATTTTTATTTGGAAGCGTTTCCCCGAGAGATAAGGACACCATATATCCATAGCGTGTAGAATATCCAACATTTCCTTTTCATAGGTAGATTGGCCCAAATGGCACTCATAAAATATATTTTTTTTGAAATCCAAAGGTCAACCATATTGCATGAGGACATCCCCAATGCCTTTCCCCGAGGCATCACACTCTAGTACAAAGGTCTTGTTGAAGTTGGGGAGAGAAAGATTCTGAGTAGTGCACATAGCTATTCTTTTAAATTTTGGAAGGAATGGTTGACTACTAGAGTCCAACAGAAAGAATTCTTTTTAAGGATTTCTATGAGGGGAGATGCAATTTTTCCATAATTCTTAACAAACTTGAAATAATATCCCATAAAACCTAAGAAGCCACGTATATTTTAAGATTTTTTGGGTGCGACCAATCCTTCATAGCTACAATTTTGTTTGGATCCACCATGACAATATTTCTGAGGTACTCAACTTCAGAGGCTACAAAAGAAAATTTAGATTGCTTAAGAAAAAGATTGTGTTGAGATAGTAGCCAGAGAACTTGATCCACATGGGAAAGATGGGATTGCCATGCTTTTCTATGGATGAGAATATCATCAAAGAAAACCAAGAAAAAGTGACGGAGGAAAGGACGGAATACATGATTCATGATACTTTGAAAAGTGGAGGGAGAATTACAAAGGTTGTATGGCATAACCAAGAACTCATAGTGACCCTCATGAGTTCTTAATGCATTCTTGGGAATGTCTTCTTATTTCATACAAATATGGTGGTAGTGAGAGTGGAGATTAAGTTTGGTAAAATACTGAGCACCATTCAATTCATCCAAAAGGTCATCAATGACAGGAATGTGATTTTTTTATTTGATTTTGATTTTGTTGAGAGCTCGAAAATTAGGACACATGTTCCAAGTACCTTCTTTCTTGAGTACCATGACTACTGGAGAAGAATAGGGACTAGTACTAGGATGGATGACACAAGATTCTAGTAATTCTTGAACAATATTATCAATTTCATTCTTTTGCAAAAAAGGATTATGATAAGGGTGAACATTTGGAGAAATACTACCTAGAACTAGAAGAATGGAATGATCATGGACACCTCAAGAAGGGGGAAGTCCCTAGGGGGTTTGAAACACAACTTGGTGTTGGGAGAGAACAAATTGAAGGTTGGGATGTATAGAGGGTATCTCAACCTCCTGAATGGACTGAAGTTGGGAAATAATTCCAGAATGACCTTTTTTGAGAAGCTTTTCCATTTGGTGGGAATTAATGATCTCTCGTGACCTTGTTGTGATTCCTTGAAACTAGTGTTGGTGGCCCTCTTGCTGGAATTGCATGTTTAATTTCTGGAAATCCTTGGTGATAGGTTTGAGAGTGTGTAACTATTATGAACCAAGTGCAATGTCACAACCACCCATGTCAATATCAAAAATATGATATTTCAGGTGGTACTAACCAATTTGGAGGCACGCATTTTCACAATCCCCTCCACATTTCATGGAACCCCCATTGGAAATCATGATTTGGAAATTATTAATTGGATGGATATAGAAATGGAATTATTGGGCAATGCAATGATGAATAAAATTATGGTTTCTTCCACTGTCAAATAGAATGATGAATTTCCAGTTTTAAATGTAGCCAATTAACTTGAGGGTTTGAGGAGTAGAGAAACCAATGAGTGCATTTAGATAAATAAATGGTTCAACTTTTGGTGAATAAGAGGGTTGATTAAGATCATCTAGTGGGGGTAGATTGGGTACATGAGAAACATATTTCTATTCTTCAAAAATATCCTCAGACATAGCCATAAAAATATTATGTTCCTTACACTTGTGCCCTGGAAAATACTTTTCATCACAATTATAAAAAATACCCTTAAGTTGGCGTTCAACCATTTCATACTGAGTCAATTTATGGATATTGAGGGGAGTGGAAGGAGAGGTGGTAAGGGTGGGTTTAGGGTGAGGAATAAAGGGTGTTTTTATGGTTTGGGATGAGATGACTTTTTGTGCTTCCTTGGCTCATTTTGTAGGTTCCAACCAAGTCTAGGGGTGAGACATGAGGACACAGGGAAGTATTTCATCCTTGAGGACACTGATAAATCATTCCCTGAAAAAATCATCTATCACACCCTTCGTTCTGAAATAGAATTTCTCAAAGGAAGCTATAAACTCTTCCACTGGGTCAGTTTGTTTCAACTTGGTCAAGCAACCTAAATGATGGGTGTTGGTGTCAAAGTTTTCATAGAGATCTGCAAAAAATTGTGTCCAAGACACATACCCTTGGCATGCCTTTTTACACTATTGGAACCATTTTCAGCGTTTAGAATCCAAATGGAGAAAACCATAATGAAGTTTCTCCAACTAATCAGTAATACCATGCAAAGAGAAGTAGTGCTCCATTTGGGTAACCAAATCCATGGGATCCAAGCTACAAAATTTGTTCGCATCCACTCTAGGAAGGCATAGGTCACCCTAAAATTGATGGGACTAAAAATTTTGGTAATTGGAGGAAGTATCAACTTCGAGGGGAAATTTTTTGTTGGATGAGGTAAGTTCTCTAGGAATATGCATTTTGGTGAAGATATGGACAGTAAAGGATTCAAGTTGGTGTTCCATGTGGGAAGATAGGTCGTTCATCATGTCCTGTTTCAGGTTTTCCATTTTGGATTCTATGGTGGAATCCATGTTGGAATTGATGGTGGTAATATTGGCATTGATTTGTTTCACTTCCTTATGGGTCATGGAAAAATCAGATGACAAGGAATTGAGGTGTGATTCAATGTCTTGGATGTGAGTGTGAGCCATGGTGAAAGGGGGGCACAGGAAAGGGGCAGGTGGGTCCACATAGAAAAGGGGTTACGAGTGAAGGGTATCATAATGATCAATGTGAAAAAGGGAATCTAATGGGGTAGGTCGCAAATAAGGGGGTCGGGAGGGGATCAACAACAAAGAGAAAAAAAGGCTAAAAAATGATAGGTATTACTGCGATCAGGATGAAAAGAGGAATCCAATGGGATAGGTCTCAAGTAAGGGTGTAGGAAGGCCCCAAAATTTTGACTATTTTATTTTTTTTACTGCTACGAAGTTATTCTCTAATATGAATAATGCTATAGTGTATAAATGCCCAAATTCTTAAGAGGAAAAAATTTGTAGTAATTTCACAACCAGAATGTAGGAGGCAAGGTTGCACGACAATAGATCTTGTATGTTTTGTTTCCGTACCAAATATTAGGGTTTTCAGGGTTCCTACAAATAAGATTTTTCCCTATGCTATAGCTCTCTAATATACGTGAGGGGTCGAACAATGGTACTCGACCCAATATCTCAAGGCACCAACTAAGGAGGCTAGATTATACCCTTAGCCATATTACCTGATTACCCAGGTATTAGAGAGTATCTTCCCAAGTGTTGTTCTTGGTGGAACTATAACAGTTAGGAAATGGGTGGGTTGATCTATGGAGGGTTTTAGGATACCTAGGCCAATCTGTATACAGGTGTTGTATGATGCACTACCACTCGAAGGGGTACCAATAGGGGTTACATGGGTGTCCAACAATGTGAGCTTAAAAACTATTTGTATTTATTAAGTGTATTCTTCCTCGACCATGGATTTATGTGTTGAAGGACATATCATTGTATTTTTAAGATGTTGGAACACATCTCTACCCTAAAAACAAATAACCCAAAATTCCTACCAAGGAAATTTCTTTGATACCACTTGTTAGGTACTAGATCTATTATAATAGCAGAAAACATAAATACTACAGAGAATAACAATGGAACAACAAAACATAAGGAACCAAAACACCAAAATAATACCTTTATTGATAGGAAACAATGTTCACTTACCTCTTCGAGGGGGAAACCTCCAGCAGAGAAAAGCTCTATTATCATAATTCTCAAGAAAAAGAATTATCATGCCCTCGACTCCTATTTATACTAAATCTTTCTACTAAAATAGAAATCTAGAGGAAGATCTTTCTAGAAGTATAAGCTTCTATTATGTCTTATTACATTTGACTTATTCTTCCTTATTACTAGGCCTTATTAATATCGACCTTTATTACATGGAAAATATATTATTCTACCTAAGTGAGGGGTTAGGGAGGTTAGGTCCCTAACATATACTCAACAAATGTTTAGAGGTATATTTGAAACGTTACGTGGAATATCTGTAAGATTCTTATCCAAGTGGCTACACCTGGAAAACAATTGGTAGAAATAAACTTTCCATACTTCTATAGGTATGTCTCCCTTCAAGGACCTTTGTGGTTATGATCCTCATAAACTAATTGATTGGACCATTGAATAAAATCATGTGCTTTTGTCCAACATTTCCTTGAGGAAAGAAAACAGATATTGCATCAACTCAAAGACAATCTTAGAATTGCTCAAGACCAAATGAAGGCATAGAAATATCAACACCATAATGAAAAATAATTTGGAATAAAGTAGAAAACAACTTCAGGGGAATTCTTCACTATCATCCAACTATAAATTTTGTAAAAATAATATTCCAAACTTTGGTTGTCAGTGACCATCTGGGTGTCCTTATTTACATCACGTGTGGTTTTAAAATTCTTATGGTCGCATACATGGCCACAGACATCGTAAAAAAAAACATATTTCTACATGTGATTTTAAGATGATTTTGAGGATTTCAAGTGGTCCACATTTTTCTATCACATTGTCTAGTAGGGTATATGTATCTATGGAAAGTCCAAGGCTAGTTGTACCACTGAGCGCATTAGGATTCATGATGATCCTAGATTTGTAAACTAGAATGGTAGGTAAAGTTTATCCTAAATTATATCCTTAAATCAACCTTGATCCTTGTCTATCCAAATGCCTCTTGTGTCGGTACATGATAGAAACAACCACATACATTCCTAACCTCATTTATTGTAATAGGTTCATTCCCCAAGGTAGTTTCTTGTCTCATGGGTTGAAGAAATACTTTTAAAAATGGTTTTGGCATTTGATAATCATGCCAAATTTTCACATTCTCATCATGTTGAATGCTTAATTGTTTAGAAGGATGCTTTGATTCCTTTCATATCCCTTGGTTAATTTAAAAATCAAGAATAATTTTACTTGGCATATGGATTAGTACATTGTTTTAATGAGTTTTTCCTCAAATCACAGGCTTGAATCAATGTGTTTCTCTAGTTTGGAAACCCCTAATACAAGAAGAAGCATGATACATGTCGTTGTGGATTCTTCATTGTGTAGTTTTGTTATGTTGAGTATAATGAACATATCCTTTATTTTGGGTGTTTGTTTTGGGTGTTTGTTTTGGGTGTTTATTTTGGGTGTTTATTTTGGGTGTTTGTTTTGGGGACATGTTGTTGTATGCGTAAACCTTGGTATCTCACCTTTCATTAATTTTCAAACACTTTAACTTCAACTTCAATGTGAGTTGTGCTTCCCATTTTTAGTGATAAGGACTTTAAATCTTTGACCTCCATTAAAAATGTTTGGGAAATTTCATTATCTTCCCCAAGAAGATATCACAACTTGTGTTAGGATATGTGGTGAAGTGGATATCACCACTACTGTTATTGAAGAAATATGGATGGAAGTAGCTAATAAGTTTTGGAAGAAAAACTAGGACTACAAAGATGTTGGTTTTAGACACATTTCATGTTTTTCTCATGGGAAATTGATAACATTTTTCCCACAAGTTAGTGGGTAGATTTGCAGATGCTACAAATCTTCCCACAGGCCTGTGGGTGGATTTTCCACATCTCTTCCCACATTATTATGGGAAGATTTGTATATGATACAAATATTCCCACAACCCTATGGGTAGAGTTTCCATGTATACAACTCTTCCCACATGCTTGTGGGCAGAGTTTCCATGTTACTACTCTGTCCACAGGCCCGTGGGCAGAGTTTCCATGTATCTTAGATATTGTTTGTACATCAGGATGTAACTACAATTTCAACATCAATTTTAAACCTAAAATATAATAATTAATTGTACCCACAACTTACTAAAGTTTCAAAATGATAAATACAAGTATTTGACACCTATGAATGTTACTAATTTTTTAGTTTATTGTTCTTCATTACTAATCTCATTCATCTAATTGTTTTGTGTTACTACTCTGATTTATTTTGTTGCTTTCTTTTATTAGCCTCATTGAATTGATCTCTTTGGATATTCTTTGTTTTTTTTTTCTTGTATTCGATGACATTAAATATTTTAGACTTGTGTCGTCTCAATTCAACGAATAGATATTGAAGATCTATTTTGAATTCTTGCTAAGAACACTTATTTATGCTTCTATTAGGGATTAGGAAAATCCTTTATTCTCTATTATGAGTGTTATGATTCAATTTTAATACAAATTAAATAATTTATGGAAGGTTCAAAGTGAATTTTTCATAGTTTTTAATAAAGAAATTCCCATGCTTCATTTTGATGCAGGAGCATCGCCAATATCAAGCAAGCCAGCGCGGAAGGCAAGAGACAGCTGGATGAGCCAGCACAAATTTTGAGTTTCTCTTGGATTTGATGCGCGAACATTAATGTGGAAACTTAATGAAGCGCACTTGTATATTGTAATCGGACCTTGAGCCTTTAACTCTCATCCTTAGTAGGTAGAAGGCATTTATAATAGTTAATGCAGGTAGATAGAATTTAATTCTAGATTAGACAGTTGTAGAGCGCAAGGGGGAAACAGGATATAGACACCCTCATTGTGCATTTGTATATTATTGAGAATTTAGGTAGGAGAAGAGCAAGAGCATACAGAGAGCTATGTAAGAACACCCATATACTGATATTTGAATTAATAGAGGAGTTTGATTCAAATTCATGGTTCTGTGTATGTTCTATGTGTATCGATGTTGAATGATATTCTCATGAATGTTTACTTCATGTTATACATTTTATTTTATATGCTGTGTATATGATTTCATGTTTGAATTGAAGTCTGAGAGGAAGAAGGAATGAGTTTCAATTTTTTCTCTATATAAGCCAGAGATTCTTGCAAGGAGTGCAGTCGAAGTGTCCGCAAGGAGTGTGTTGACAAAGGGTTCAGATAGGGTTACTTTTGTTCTCATTCATCTCAAAGGTGAAGTTGGGTACAGGAGTCGTGCAAGGAGTGCACAGGCCGAGTGAAGTTCAGGGTTGTGAATTTGAGCAAGAGTTGAAGGACTGTTGTTGTAGGTGTGCGTAGAGTCGAAGGGAATTCAACACTTGGAGTGTTTGAAGGTTGCCGCAAGGAGTGCGAGCAAGAGTCTTATTTATGAGAACTTGAAGCCATGGGAAAATCTCAGGAGGTATAGGACCTTAGAGTAATAATCAAAGAGAAGCATAGGGAATTTGTGCCATGGAGATTTCAAACAAACGTCGCAAGTCGTGCGCAGGTGGACAAGTCTTCATGGAGGATTACTTGGTTCATTTCACATAATTCATCAGGAGAAACGAACAGTCGGTATTCTCCGAGGAGAATTCACGACATCCCGTGAGTCGTTAGATCTCAAGGAGGTGCAAGGGAGATACTGCAGGTATTCCCGAGAGGTTAAAATCTCAGGAGGGATAGAGTCGTTGATCCAAGCCATCCAGGGCCGTTGGATCAGTCGTGGAATCGCCTATCAGGATTTCATGAGGGGAAGAGTCGAAGGTTTGGCAACGGGAATCGCGAAATCATGAAACGCGATATCCCGATGACTAAAGATATCATGTGGGGGCCACAAGGGTCGGCGACGTGGACAGGTGGCATGCCTTATCGGGGTTTTGCAGCGAGAGGTCCCGATACATATGAATTAGGATTCGCGATCTTATGAACTCTGAAATGCCGATGGAGAAAAAGGTACCATTGAACAGTCAACTCGCGAGTGCATCGGGGTTTCGGCATATCGGGAGTCGGAAGTCGGTAAAGTGAGTTGTTTGATATTGCGAGTGGTGAAATCACGATAAGGAAAGTTTTGAAATAGAAGGAAAGGTCAACGTTGACTATCGTCGAGTCTTGGGGACTCGAGGGTACAATGCTTGACCACTGACCTCGCGAGGTCGCGAAGTCCGATCCTCCGAGTACAGAGAGGGGATCACGTGGAAGAGTTATGTGGGTGCAGATTTCCCGATAGGGAAATAGAGGAACATTAGAGTTCTTTGGGCCATGAGAAAGGAAAGATCCTATGAGAGGATGTGCTTGCGGGCATGTGCTGCGTCATTTTGGTATCAGATCTCAGAAGGGTTCTTTTTTTTCTGTAGCAGAGAAGAGAATTCGCCATGCCGCCCAGGAGAAGGGACATGCAGACACCCGATCCACCAGAGGATAGGGAAATGTCGCACAGAAGAGGCAGGCAGATGACAGATCCAGCTATGGAGAGACAAATGTGTGATCTCTGAGAAAGACTCGAAGACATGGAGACAACGCAAAGATGCACAGTCAGTGCAGGGGATCTGAGTGATTCTGAAAGCGAAGTTGATGCTGAACGTGAAGAGGAAGTTGCAGTTGAAGATGCATCAAACGAGTGTTTGATCAGAGCTATTGCCAGAATGGTTGCAAGAGAAAAGATGGACATTCCATTTTATGAGGGAAACTTGGATGCAGAGGAGCTTCTAGACTAGATTAGAGCTCTGGACACATACTTCGACTATGAAGATGTCGAAGAAGACAAAAATGTCAAGCATGTTGTCACACGCTTGAAAGGACATGCATCATTGTGGTGGGATGAACTACAAGTTGATAGACGCTGCAAGGGCAAGCAGAAGATCAAGAGCTGGGACAGGATGATCACAAAGATGAAGGAAAAAATCATCCCCAGGGATTATCAAATTACTCTATTCAAGAGGATGCAGAAGCTGAGGTAGAAGCTGATGACAGTAAAAGAATACACTGAGGAATTCTACAAGCTAAACATCAGGGTAGGTCATCGGGAGAGCGATGATGAGAAAGTTGTCAGGTATATGAATGGCCTGAGATATGATATCCAGGATGAGATGAGCATGGTAACCATCCGAACGGTGGAAGATGCTTATCAGATGGCTCTGAAAGCTCAGGAGAAGTTGAGCCAAAAGCAGAGTCAGAGGGGTCGAGGCAAAAGTCATCCCAGAGGTAAATCAGTTGCCCAGGACAGATATCAGAAGCCCAAGGAGGAATGGAAGAAACCTTAGACTCATATAGAGAGAGGTGGAACCTCACAGCAAGGACAGCATAATGAGAAGAGAGGAGACTATGCTGACATTAATACTTTTCCTCGTACTAGAGGTAGAGGAAGAGGAAGAGGTGGAGTAATTACATGCTTCACATGTGGAAAGAATGGGCACAAGTCTTACGAGTGTCCAGATAAAAAGAAGGACATTGGAGAAGCTCACATCACCGAAGCATAGAGGGGGGATTTTGAGGCAGAAGACGCTGAAGGTGGAAGATCGCTCATGATGCGAAAAGTCCTTTTGACACCCGAGAAAGAGGTGGAGAGTTCAGTCCAAAGGACCAGACTTTTCAGGACTGCTTGCAAGACCAAGGATAGGGTATGCAAGGTCATTGTAGACAGTGATAGCATGGATAATCTCATTTCTACAGAGATGGTAGAGAAGCTGGAGTTGGAGACGACTGATCATCCAAGCCCATACAGAGTTTCGTGGCTCCAAAAAGGACACCAGCTAACTGTCACTAAACAGTGCTTGGTTGAATTCAAGATAGGAGGATATAATGATAAGATTTTATGTGATGTCATTCCTATGGATGTTTTTCATCTATTGTTGGGGAGACCATGGCAATATGATAGGAATGTGATTCATGATGGGAGAATGAACACATACACCTTAGAAAAGAATGGGAGGACACACATGTTGCTTCCAATTAAGGATAAGGAGGTGAAGCCGGAAGCAAGAAACACAGTACTTCTCATGAGTGGGAAGGAACTTCTTACAAAGGTTAAGAAGAAGGAGGATCCACAGTTCATTGTGGTTAGGAAGTCGAGGATTGTTCTGACTAGCACAAGAGTGGATGATTTACCATAAGAAGTTCAGGAACTACTGGAAGAGTTCACTGATATAGTAGTGGACGAACTACCTCGTTCGTTGCCACCGATCAGGAGTGTGAGTCATCATATTGATATCATACCAGGAGCCAGTTTACCAAATAAAGCCGCGTACAGGTTGACGCCGCAAGAGAATGAAGAGTTTAAGAGGCAAGTCCAGGAGTTGTTGGACAAAGGTTTGGTCAGAGAAAGCTTGAGTCTATGTGTTGTTCCAACAGTACTTAGTCCAAAGAAAGACGGAGGCTGGAGGATGTGTACTGACTCAAGGGCGATTAACAAGATAACCATCAGGTACAGATTTCCATTATCGAGGATGGATGATCTGATGGATTGCTTGAGTGGAGCAAGGTATTTTTCAAAGATTGATTTGAAAAGCGGTTATCACCAAATCCGCATGAGAGAGGGTGATGAATGGAAGACCGCATTCAAAACCAATGAAGGGTTGTATGAATGGTTGTTTATGTCGTTTGGCTTAACAAATGCGCCAAGTACCTTTATGAGGTTTATGAACGAAGTCCTGAGGGAGTTCATCGGGAAATTTGTCATTGTGTATCTGGATGACATACTGATTTACAGTAAATCAGTGGCAGAGCATCTGAAGCATTTGGCTACAGTGATGCAGAAACTACAGTAGGAGAAGTTGTTGATAAACATGAAGAAGTTCTCATTCATGAAGACAGAGCTCATTTACTTGGGATTTCTTATTTTGGAAAATGAGTTGAGCATGGATCCAGATAAGGTGGAAGTGATCAAGAATTGGCCATCACCGAAGAATATTTTCGAGGTGAGGAGTTTTCACGGATTGGCTAGTTTCTACCGAAAATTCATCAGAAATTTCAATGGAATTAGCACATGGATGATGTGCTAATTTCAATGGAATTAGCACATGGATGATGTGCTAATTTCAATGGAATTAGCACATGGATGATGGATACATGGATGATGGATACAGTGAAGAGGAAGATTACGGAACAACCAGTTTTRGTGTTGYCRRATTTCCATAAGACATTTCAAGTGAAATGTGATGCAAGTGGATTTGCAATAGGGGCAGTCTTGAGTCAGGAAGACARGCYGATAGAATACTTYAGCGAGAAGATGAATGAAGCGAAATTGAAATACTCCACTTATGATAAGGATTTTTATGCTATCATCCAGGCATTGAAGAAATGGAGACATTACTTGATCCTGAAAGAGTTTGTCTTGTACAGTGACAATCATGCACTGTAGTTTGTGACTCAACAGGAGAAGTTGAATCAGAAACATGTCAAATGGGTTGAGTATATGCAGAATTTCACTTTTGTGATTAAACATATTTCAGGTACTGCTAACAAAGTTGTTGATGCTTTGATCAGGAAGTGTTTGTTGTTGCAGGAGTTTAGAGTCAAAACACTGGGTTTTGGTGATCTCAGGGACATGTACGCAGATGATCACGATTTTGGAGAGGCGTATGAAGCAGCTGAGAATCCAGTTCTCAGAGATAGGAGCCCTTGGACAGACTATATGATCCAAGAAGGATTATTGTTCAGAGGTAATCAACTGTGTATTCCGAAATGCTCCATGAGGGAGAACTTGTTGAAGGAGAAACATAGTGGAGGATTGGCAGGACATTTTGGTCATGAAAAGATGTTCACAAAGTTGAATGAGTCATATTTTTGGCCGGGAATGCAAGAAGATGTCAATAAATTTGTGGATAGGTGTAGAATTTGCCAGCATTCGAAGGGAAGAAGACAGAATGCAGGGTTTTATCAACCATTTCCCATACCTGAGAGGCCGTGGGACGCAATTAGCATGGATTTCGTATTGGGGTTTCCAAGGACACAAAGAGGTTGTGATTCAATCTTTGTGGTGGTGGATAGATTTTCCAAGATGGCACACTTCATTCCATGTCAGAAGACCAGTGATGCAACTCACATTGCAAACATGTTATTAAAAGAGGTCATTCGACTTCATGGATTGCCGAGAAGCATAGTTTCGGATCGTGATACGAAATTCATCGGGCATTTTTGGAGGACCTTATGGAAGAAGCTGGGAACTAACTCGTTGTTTAGTTCAGCTTATCATCCTCAGATGGATGGACAGACAGAAGTAGTGAACAGAAGTCTGGGAGACTTGATGAGGAGCCTGGTGATGGAACACCACAGCCAGTGGGACAGTATATTACCACAGGCAGAATTCGCGTATAATGACTCGGTGAATAGGAGCACAGGGAAAAGTCCATTTCAGGTTATCTATGGCATGCAGCGGAGAGGAATTTCTGAATTGAGAGATTCAGAACAGACTGCGACTAGGAGCGCTAGTGCAGAATAATTTGCAGAGGCGATGAAAGAACTTCACAGCCAGGTGAAGGAGCGGTTGCAGAATTCATGTCAGGAATATAAACGTAGAACGGATCAGCGCAAGAGACAACTTCAATTTGAAGTTGGTGATCTGGTTCTGGCACATTTGAGAAGAGAAAGGTTCCCGAGAGGAACATATAATAAGTTGAAGATGAAGAAAATTGGGCCATGTAGGGTCTTGAAGAAATTTGGGGCGAATGCATATGAGATTGAATTACCCGATGGGATCAGAATTTCTTTGATATTCAATATCTTAGATTTGTACCCATATAGAGCTGGAGAAGCAGAGACTGGAAGTGAGCAGCCAGTGATCCAGTGGATAAAGCATATGCCAGTTGCAGAGAAGTTGCATATGGAATGCATACTGGACAAGAGAGTGAGCAAGAAGACTAGGCGAAAGCAATACTTTGAGTATCTGGTCAAATGGAAGAATCATCCAGTTGAATATGCCAACTGGGAGACTGAAGCAGAGATACAGAAGCATGGAAATACTTTGCAGGATCTCATGGATAGGAGCCCATGAAATTTTTCAAGCGAGGGAGTAAAACTGATGCAGCACGCGCCCACAAGCACGTCCACTCATAGGATCTTTCCTTTCTCATGGCCCGAAGAACTCTAATGTTCCTCTATTTCCCTATCAGGAAATCTGCACCCACAGAACTCTTCCACGCGATCCCCTCTCTGTACTCAGAGGATCGGACTTCGCGACCTCACGAGGTCAGTGGTCAAGCATTGTACCCTCGAGTCCCTGAGACCCGACGACAGTCAACACTGACCTTTCCTTCTATTTCAGAACTTTCCTTATTGCGATTTCACCACTCACGATATCAAACAACTCACTTTACCGACTTCCAACTCCCGATATGCCGAAACCCCGATGCACTCGTGAGTTGATTGTTCAACGGTACCTTTTTCTCCATCGGCATTTCAGAGTTCGCAAGATCGTGAATCCTAATGCATATGTATCGGGACCTCTCGCTGCGAAACCCCGATAAGGCGTGCCACCTGTCCACGTCGCTGACCCTTGTGGCCCCCACATGATATCTTTAGTCATCAGGATATCGTGTTTCACAATTTCGCGATTCCCGTTGCCAAACCTTCGACTCTTCCCCTCACAAAATCTCGATAGGCGATTCTGCGAGTGATCCAATGGTCCTGGCTGGCTTGGATCAACGGCTCTATCCCTCCTGATCTTTTAACCTCTCAGGAATACCTGCAGTATCTCCCCTGCACCTCCTTGAGATCTAACGACTCACAGGATGTCGTGAATTCTCCTTGGAGAATACTGACCATCCGTTTCTCGTGATGAATTCTGCGAAATGAACCAAGTACTCCTCCACAAATACTTGTCCACATGCGCACGCCTTGCGACGTTTGTTTGAAATATCCACGACGTGAATTCCCTATGATTTTCTTTGATGATTACTCTAAGGTCCTATACCTCCTGAGCTTTTCCCACAGCTTCAAGTTCTTAGAAAGAATCCTCTTTCTCTCACTCCTTGCGGCAACCTTCAAACACTCCAAGTGTTGAATTCCCTTCGACTTTGCACACACCTGCAGCAGCAGTCCTTCAACTCTTGCTCAGATTCACAACCCTGAACTTCACTTGGCCTGTGCACTCCTTGAACGGCTCCTGTGCCCAACTGCACCTTTGAGATGAATGAGAACAAAAGTAACCCTATCTGAACCCTTTGTCAACGCACTCCTTGTGGACACTTCGACTGCACTCCTTGCAGGAATCTCTGGCTCAAATAGAGAAACAATTGAAACTCATTCCTTCTTCCTCTCAGACTTCAATTCAAACATGAAATCATATACACAACATATAAAATCAAATGTATAACAGGAAGTAAACATTCATGAGCATATCATTCAGCATCGATACACAGAGAACAGACACATAACCATGAATTTGAATCAAAATCCTCTATTAATTCAAATATCAGTATATGGGTGTTCTTACACAGCTCTCTGTATGCTCTTGCTCTTCTCTTGCCTTAATTCTCAATAATATACAAATGCACAATGAGGGTGTCTATATCCCATTTCCCCCTTGCGCTCTACAACTGTCTAATCTAGAATTAAATTCTATCTACCTGCATTGACTATTATAAATGTCTTCTACCTACTAAGGACGAGAGTTAAAGGCTCAAGGTCCGATTACAATATACAAGTGCGCTTCATTAAATTTCCACATTAATGTTCACGCATCAAATCCAAGAGAAACTCAAAATTTGTGCTGGCTCGTCCAGCTGTCTCTTACCTTCCGCGTTGGCTCGCTTGATATTGGTGATTCTCCTACATCACATTTGGAAGTGCCATCTTGAATTGCTAAGTTATTTGTAGGGAATGAATTATTTCCAATATATGTTACAGTCACTGACCTTAAAAATTTGGACCAATGTTGTCATATGTTTTACTACATTTCACTTTTCTTTACTGGGGAAGACCTAGAAATGTTTTAGGCATTCTTTATTGGCATACTACCATATTATGGTTTTCACTATCCCCCTTTAGCTTGTTATATTCGGTGTGATTATGTAATAGGATTTAATTATTTGTGTATTCATGTTCTTTATTCTTCTAAACATTGTGTTTTCAACAAATTTTCGCAATCTATTTGAATTAAACTTTCCTTTCTTTCTGTCATCTCATTTTTTATTTTGTCCTTCTGAAAAATATGTTATCTACAACATCATATATGAAAATAATATACATGGTTAAAGTAAATTCATTTAATATAAAATTGGATTTATTGTTGATTGCAACCTCTTTGTAAACATATTTTTTTCTATATTTGTACTTTCTTGCTTTACCAACTCTGAGCCTTTACTGATTTGTGTGAATTATTTCTTATAAAAAAATATTGATTCATATATTTCATTGGAATTAAATATTCTCTATGCAGACATGTAGATTACTAATGTGCTATAAAAAAATTCAACATACATAGAAATTATTTTGCATTGGTTATCTCATTCATTTCATGTGTTAATTTTAAAATTGCAACATAAATACAAAGTTTGATTACTAAATATGGATGAACCATGTTCCCTAGAATGGTGTAATTCTCCTTCAGGGATAGAGACGTGGTTTCCTATATCCATCATAAGTGAATATTATGGGTCCAGTCAATGCCTTCAAGGAGTTTAGTTGATACGTAGAAATGTATTTTTGGTCAAAATATTTTATATGGTGATAAAAAAAGGCATAGTGGCTTTGATGCTAAATTACTAGGATCTGGGTATAGATACACCAAATGTTTGAAAATTTCAGACCTATAATAAAGGAAGGGACACACATACATGTTTCTATGTCAAATGATTAATTTATCATTTTTCTTGGAGATATTAATGGATTCTCCTCAATTGTATTTACCAATAGTTGTATTATTTATCTTTCATATGTTATATGCCCCTCATATTATGTATCATCATGTGGAAATGTTCTTAGACAAGGGCCATGTTGGTTATAATCACCTTGTCAAAAATGTAGTTGCATCGCCATTTGTACAATGGAAAATCAATGGTTAGTACAACCTCCACACAATATGGATCTACGATGGGGATATGTGTCAAAATGTTCCTATATTTTGTTATAATAGTCATATAAGGTTGGAAGAACCTCTAATGATGTGCCAATGAATCCACCAAGTGGAACCTCTTCTCAAAAGGGTAACAAACTCCAACTTAAAGAGGGTTGTTCCATTAAATATGGAGTGGATATCCATAACCATAAGAAAGGTTTCCCTACTAGATTGCAAAAAATAAACCTAGACCTTAATCAATGGGGAAAAGTATGCTTGGCTCTGATTATTTATGTTTTCATATCATTGCAGCATTATTTTTAGATCAACCTATACATGTAAACGTGATTCCATGAGTTTGCAATATTTCATTAACTTCCAAGAAATGAACCTTCCTATTACTAGTATTTCAATGAAAAACATAGGATGGTACAAGTATGAAGAGAACACTCTAGTATCAATGAATGGCATATAGATGGTGAATTTTAAATATGGAAACCCTACTGCTATGTATTGTTTTTTTCTAACCTCAAAACATCTAACTCAGCCATAAAAATTACACCCCAAATAACTATATAAATATGTGATATGATCATAAACTAACTTGAGTCACCCAAAATTTATTAGAGAATGTTCGACCCTGTCCTTTTGCATGGAATAGCTCAATATTTCCCTTTTTCTTGGAACAAGTTCGCCCTATTCATAATGTGAAACAATTAATCCATATCAACCTCCTTTTTTATTTCTAGCATGTGGTTTTAGGGACCCTATTTATAACAATTTGGAGAAGGATTATAATATGGGTGTGCCTTGAAACCCTTTGAAAGCATCGTCAATATCATACTCTGCCTCTAAAATATAATGAATAAAAATGGCCTTTAATTACATGCTTGAACAAAATAGGTCCTTTAAATATTCAATCTTTTGGAACCTTGATAAATGCTACAAACCTCCATATAAATACTATAAGAAACTCTTGAACTTATTAATAAGGTTAAAAATATACATTTTCACTACTATCTAGGAGAAAAATATTGGATCTGACATTAAAACAATGTGAAAAGTATAATAGACATATTGTTAAGATAGGACTAAAAACAGTGTTGACTATTGTAGACTTCCACATCAATATATCAGTCTACAATGCCCTTTGGACCACATGATTATGATTCAATATTGTCACATTATTGATCTAATTGATCTATAGCAGTAATT
The DNA here is from genome assembly GCA_009831015.1 of Picea engelmannii. Lineage (NCBI taxonomy): Eukaryota > Viridiplantae > Streptophyta > Pinopsida > Pinales > Pinaceae > Picea > Picea engelmannii. Next base: position 126,917 of record ML804778.1, read on the forward strand.
TTTTTCCTAATCATAGGGTCTGGGCACATACATACATTACCCAAGGGTAAATTTGGACAAAAATTTCACAAGAAACAATATGACTAAGTTAAGAATCATTATGAGTAGTGATATATCTTGGGATATGCTTCTAAACATGTTAGGAAAGATACATACTCATCTTGGATAGCAAGACATTTAGATCGATCCTTTTTAGAGTTCATAGAAACACATAATTAACGATAGCATTAAAAATGTTGGACAAATTCATCAACTAGAGAAGGAGATATATGACTCTCCTTGTTCTTTTCCATGGTGATTAATACTCTAAAGGTGGAATGATTATTCAATTATCCCTTTGTATCTTCATCCTCCTATATTGAGTTATTTGGACAATGGGATGGTGGAAATATTCCATCCATAATCCCTTTTATGTGTGTTCCAAGGATGAGGCTTTGTGTCTATCCATTTGTGTTCATTGTTCAATAGTTTTAGAGAAAACTAGTTCCATATTGTTTCATCCAAACAAAGTCAACAACCTCACTACTATGATCAGAAATGCTACATGAAAATGCACATAAGATACTACCAACAACACTATAAGAGATCCACTTCTAATTATGTGGTATTTGGTTGAGGTAATTAGCATCTTCTTCAAGTTTATATTCTTTAAATTAGTTAACACTAATTTTTGTGAGTTAGATAGACCTTAGTTAACATGACACTTAAGTGGTAAGCCCATTTTTTAATGTTTAATATGAAGTAATTTATTTTTTGGGGACACCTTCTCTCTCTTCTACTATTTAGTTATGAAAATAGAATACCATTGGTATCAAACATATAACACAATCCCGACTCATATTGGCTTACTTAGTGGACTTAGTAATTGCAAAACTTCTAGATGAACATGGCTTACTAAGCTCAACATGATCCCAATTTTTTTTTTAAATTAATGAACTTGTAACATCCCCGGCCACCCATGGTTGGGCCACACTACATGAGGGAACACTTCCGTTCTCTCATTGTGGAACATATTGTGACATACCCATCACCCAACTGAACTATGCCACATAAACTTTATCTAACTGCATGCATTTAAAACATACACACACAACACTCTTGTGGAAGCTTCATATATAAAACGTAACCGACAAATATGTTACGTATTGGTATGAATCCAAATGGTATTAATAGTAAACATAGACATGCAGCATATACAGGAGTACCCAAAAACTTCCAAACGGTTATAACCACACATATGATGAACCCATAAAATAAGCACGTAAATAACAATGCAGCATGTAAATTTATCACACAATTGGTACTTATCTTGGTAAGAATATCACCAAATGCGTGCAAACTGTCCATGAACCTCCCAGCCTTAGACTACACTATTCATCACTCTCAACAGTGAGTCACCCCCGAGTTGGGACTAAACTCCACACAGGTAAAGGAATTCCTAACCAGGCTATAGGCTCATAGAAAATAGGAAAGACTATGTCCTAGGTGCTCATTCAATTGACAGCCTACAGTCCCTCATTCCCCACATGCATGTCCCACCCCAGGAAGTGTGTCCCTTCTCTTCTCAATAGTCCTTCGGATGCCCTACTTCATTTTCGGGCTTCAACAACAGGTCGGACAGGAAGTCTCCAAGCCATGTAGTTGTAGTTTAGCACCTTCAGGAAATCAATTCCCAACAATCCTCTCACCCAGAGAATTGCTCACGGGCCTGACAACCTGCCTCTTCAATATCCCACGGTCCTGATAACCTACTTCTACAGTCCATCTCTCAAGCTAACCAGCTACACAAACAGATATGTTATGGATACAATTATGGTACATTGAAATGAATGTCTGAAGGATAACTGATTGCGTGAGTGAAAAATGGTCATGGAGTCATGGTTGGATGCTTGAAGGAATCATGGGAGAGATGATGGTTTGAATGATGGGGAATTGTGAAAATGAGCTAAGTCCCAACAATATGTATGTATGTTTCCAACTTGACACTTTTCATGTTGGGAGCTACTTTGGCCCACTTGTCCACAACTTTGGAACTTAGGATAAAATAATTATCCATACTTTATGATTTAATAAATATTAATATAATATTCATTTTTGTCTTAATCTCTCTAGCTTAGCCCTTTCCCTTAACTTTTGGCCCCCCCTTTCCCTAACTGGTGGATTTTAGTCCCCCATCTCTTTTATCGTGGTCGGTCTGCACGCAGCGATGTATTTTATATTAATCATGAGACATATACAAAATAGGCGCACTAGCCTTTAACATCTAGGCGCTCTCACCTAATTCCAAAACATAAGCATCCCATCTTATATTAACTGGCTCACCAGCCTATAACACATATCATATACACAAGGCTCACTGACCGCCATACTGCGTGCACTTTAGTTACTACGCGCGGTATCCGGAAATGTGCACACTACATCATTTTACTGCGCAGTACATGTGCGCACTATGCCATGAAAGGTGCATTACAAAATGATGTCAAAACAGCTCACCATATTAAGTATACTTACATTACCATGCTACAATTGGGTTCAGTCGAGGGATATTACAATCCCCTCCCCTTATTTATGCACTATCCTCAGTGCATCATGTACTCATGTACAACAAAATTTTCAAAAATCTTCAAAAAGATGTGAGTATTATGCCTGCATTGCATCCTCATGCTCCCAAGGAGTGTCTTCAGGACTGTACCATGTCCATTAGACCTTTACAAGCCCTATGGATTGATTCTGGAGATGCTTGATTTTCCGGTCCAGAATGCACATTGGATGCACTTGAAAAGCGCCTTCTTGCTCCACCTGAATCACATTCCAATCAATAACATGATTAGCATCATGTATATATTTATGTAGCAATGATACATGGAATACATTATGAACAGACATAGATGCGGGAAATGCAATCATATAAAAAACTGGACCAATCCTCTCTAGGATTTCAAATGGCCCACAATAACTAAATGACAACCTTGAATAGTTTCCCAACTTCGTGGAACTTTTGTTGGCTTTTACTTTCAAAAATACATGGTCTCCCACATTAAATTCCCTCTGAGTTATGCCTTTATCAGCATAAATGTTTTTCCTGTCTTGGGCAGCCTTTAAATTTTGATTTGTTTTTATCATTTGTTCCTCCATTTCCCTGAGCAAATCTGGTCCAACCACTGCTCTGTCTGTTGGGTTATCCCAACTTACTAGAGTGTTGCACTTTCTGCCATAAAGTGCCTCAAATGGACTCATCTTTAGAGATGTTTGTTACCCATTGTTGTAAGGAAACTCTACCAAGTGTAGGTAGTCTTCCCATTTTGATGGTTTATCCATCACATACATCCTCAACATATATTCAATCACTTGATTCACCCTCTTTGTTTGTCCATCTGATTTTGGATGATAGGTTGTACTAAAATTCAAATTTGTTCCAAATCCATTAAATAAACCTTTCCAAAATTTTGAGGTAAATTTTGGATCTCTGTCAGACACAATTTTCTTGGGTATGCCATGTAATCTAGCAATTTCTTTCATATAACCATCAGCAATGTTCGTTGCCTTGTGAGTGAGCTTAACTGGAATAAAATGGGTAGCTTTAGTAAGCTTATCCACCACTACCATGATAGAATCATGTTGCTTGTTTGTTCTGGGTAGTTTGGTGATGAAATCCATCGTTACAACTTCCCATTTCCACTCATGAATGGGTCATGGTTGTAGCAATATAGCTGGGTGTCTATGCTCAGCCTTTACCTTTTGACATTCCAAACATCTGGCAATAAAATATGCCACTTATTTCTTCATACCTGGCCAATAATATTGGTTCTTGACAGTTGCAATAGTTTTCTGATATCCTGGGTGCCCGGCATAAGCTTCCATATGCATTTCTCCCAATATCAAATTTTTAAATTCATTAGAATTTGGTACATAAATTATGCCCATGTACATAAGAATTTCCTCATTATATAGCTTGTATTCTTCAATTTTTTGCTACAAATTACCTTGATGTAATTTTGCCACTAATTCCTTGTATTGCAAATCTGATTTGGCAGCTTCTATAATTTTGTCTTTCAAATCTGATTGGTACATGCTAATGGATGTAGCATGCAATTCATGTATTCTTCTGCTGAGTGCATCAACCACTTTGTTCTCTTTCCCCTTGATATGTTTTATATCAAAGTCATATTCGCTTAGAAATTCTAACCATCTGCTTTGCCTAGCATTTAGATTTGGCTGATCAAATAAATATTTCAGACCATTGTGGTCCGTTCTTAGCTCAAACCTTTTTCCCATGAGGTAGTGTCTCCATTTCCTCAAGGAATGTACTATGGCTGCCAACTCCAAATCATGAGTGGCATAGTTTCTTTCATGCTCCTTCAACTTCCTTGATTCATAACATATAACAAACCCATTTTGAGTGAGGACCCCACCAAGTCCTTCATTACATTCATTTGTGCATACAATGAAGTCTTCATTCAGGTCTGCAATCCTTAGTATTGGAGCACTTGTCAATAGTTGTTTCAAGTGTTGGAAACTCTTTTCACAATCCAGTGTCCACTGAAAATTCACACCCTTTCTTTGCAAGGAAGTGATTGGGCGTGCTATCTTTGAGAATCCTTCAATAAATCTCTTGTAATAGCCTGCAAGACCCATGAATGATCTCACCTATGTCACATTATTTGGCGATGACCATT
>ML804779.1:50021-67206 GCA_009831015.1 Picea engelmannii
TAATTTTATGAAAAATAGGGGTCAAAGACTTGATCATATCTTTTGAATCTTGACAACTGTTATGAAATTGGAGGAGGTTTAGCATATGAACTTGTCCTGGAGAAAAAAACTCCCTCTTTTTGTAGAAATTCGTTTCGAGCTCTCTGGAAGCATAAAAAAAACCATGTCTAAAACAAGAAATAAGGAGATCAGAAAAATGGGGTGTAAAGATTCCTTTGAATATCTCAATCTGTGACACTTGTGAAAAAACTGAAAGAGGTTAATGTTATTTGGTCCAATAACCTCTTTTGTATTTTGAAAATTAATCACCATTTGTTTGTCCGAAAACAACTTTTGAAGGTGACTGGTAAAACAATAAAAATATGCAGTAAATCCTCTGTGGCCCAACTTCACGTGCTCAGATGAACCATCAAGACACGATCTTCACATATGTAACTTAGCTTTAACCTGACTTCTCTAAAAAGAAGTGATCTCTAAAAAGAAATGCAACTTTCGTGACATATTCCACTTCGTTTCACCTGATTAGCATAAGTCCGTTGAAATGGGCTCTTGTCTGCTAGGTGCTTTTTTGATGGGCAATATATGGCGTTTCCTGTTAACATTCGGGCTTAACACTACCTCAAGCCTTTGCGTATTTTGAATACAAACCTTACCTTACAAATCTGACGTCTCCCTACTATCATGTTCTCATATCTGTGTTCGAACATATGAGCAGAGACATGTTGATATTTGGACATAACTTGATGGCTGTCGTGGCAGTGATATTTTGACGTTTGTATGACAAATAGACATACTTTTTCTCAATCTCGTTGACATCTCATGCTGCTCCATTGAAACTTTTCAATGCTGAACTGGTCACTATAAAACTTTCTTTTTGCTGAATCTGCCAAGTCTCATGTTCCCTATACATTTAGTGTAGAATTTGATTGTTCTCTCCAGATTCCCAACTCGATAAACATCATGAAGAAACCTGTGATTACATTTTTGCACCCATTTCAATACATTCTCAAGGGAAGTTGCAATACTCATTTCTCCATATGCTGGATAACAAGATTAGCATTTTAAGATCACACCTAGTTGTGGCATACAAACCGTTCTTCTGGCGATGATAACACTTCTGTCAATGTTTTCCACGATATTCGGAGCATGTTTATTTGACATTCTATGACACCTTTATCAATTTTATTGACACTTGGAAGCTTCACGTTTCAGACTTGTTTGCATGAGCACTTGGTGTTTCTTCTTTTCGGGCGCTGACAATTTGCATACATTTTCAATATATGAATTTGGTCTTCGGCTCACACCTGCAACCATCATCATATACATCATGGAAAAATTTGGCTCGTTAGGGTTTAACTTCAAGTTTTATTGAGTGCCTTAACAATGTCGATTCCTTTGCTAAAACATCCGATAGCTAATCCATCCCTTCAAACTTGGCGTAAATGCTCTGACAGATTTAGAAGATCCTAAATATCTAAAACCTGTTAATTAACTTTTTCTTTGAACAAGTTCCATATCCTATCCGAAGAAGAGCTAAACCATCTCTTTCGCTGAAGGTCTTGCGACTGGTTTGTCTCCCTTTTAATGCGCTTCAACACTTGCCACGCATTTGGAATGTTAGCTTAGCTCGGGCATTCTCCTCTTTGACACCTGCGAAGTTTTTAGTGCATGTTGGCACTTTCTGGCTTGGTATTTTACTTTTTTATTCAACGAGATATATCCCACATTGTTTGGGTGCAACTTTCTACGCTGTTTATATACACAAGTTCTCGAAAATTGCATTGATAGATTGTGCACAATATTCTTCTCTTCGGTGGTTTGGTGTTTGGTCGATGGGCTTTGGTGCTGTGTATGACTTTTGGTTGGTTCTTACTCCTCGATTTGGCTGGAACACTTGTACCTCGGTGCTTATGGATTTTGGGCCAGTGGGTCCCATAATATTTTTAAACATAACATGACACACTTGTATCTCAATAATATTTTTAAACATAACATATAACACACTTGTACCTCGGTGTTGATTGACTTTTTTTAAACATAACATATGACACACTTGTACCTCGGTGGTGCTGATTGACTTAATTGGAGATTTTTTGGGCCAGTGGGTTCAATAATATTTTTAAACATAACATATGCCACATTTGTACTTCGGTGCTGATGGACTTAATTGGAGATTTTGGGCCAGTGGGTCCAATAATATTTTTAAACATAACATATGACTCTATAATAAGCTCGAGAGGGAAAATCACTCTAAACTCTCATTCGTGCTTCCGTTGGACTCTAAACTGTGGGCATGGATCCAACATGAAGGCAGAACTTTTGGGAGCATGGGTGTCTCTCATTCTAGCAAGTCGCCTGCATATTGATGAGCTTTTACATCTTGGTGACTCCAAAATTATTATTGATTGGTTGAGCGGGCGTGCAGACTTCCATGTGGCGGCCCTTGAAAGCTGGAAGGAGAGAACCCAAGAAGTTACCCACTTGATCAGAAAGCTCTCTTTCTCTCACATCTATAGAGAGGAAAACAGCGAGGCGGATACCCTTTCTAAAAAAGCTTTGTACTTGCCATCGAGACACATTTGTTATACAAGGTGGGAGGAAGGCAATGAAGGACCTGCCATCATGATCAATCTTTGATTCTGCCACCTTTTGTTTTTATTATTGCTGCTTTCCCATGGATCCAGAAGACGATCTCGGTATTGCCAAGGAACAGATTTGATAGTATGGACTACATGATCCACTTGCATAGTTCCCTCTTGTATTCGTTTTTGCAAAGATAGATTTGTATATTTTTATATCCTTTTGAATATAAAGCGTATTTTTCTCGTGGAAAAAAAAAAAAGCCCGAGAATACATTTTTAGCTAAAAGCCAAAAAAATTATAAATTTCTTAATCATAAGAAGACCCCCTTGGCTATAAAGCCAATTTTTTTAATATTTTCCCAAACTTGGAAAATGTTGCTCAAAGCCACTTTTTTTCGAATGCCCAAAGAAATCAAGTAAAAAATTTTCTCGATATCTCGACTAAATTGCAAATTTTTTCAGAAAATACATAAATACATGTGTTAACATTTGTCTCCTACTGGGGATGTTGTCTTCCCTGTGCGGAAGCAAAGAATCATAGATCCAGTTCCTATCCATTGGTTTATTCCTAATCCATACTCTGTGACCTTCTGTACCTACCATTTTCCAGACCTTCAATGCACAACTGCAAACTGAAAATTGTACTAAACATTTTCCGCAAACTGAAACTATTAAAACCAAAGTGAAACATAATGAAAGAGATGCTTGGCCAACAAGATTATTAGAACACCTACCTACCCTAAACAACTGAAAACATCTGTAGGATCAAGTAATAGAAAAATGCCAATATAACCAGTCCAATAGCTTCTCAAGTAATTTGACTCCTTGACTGTGTTGAAACATAGTTAAAAATGGGACATGTAACAACAAAAGCAACTCATGATATTTTTGTTTCTCGTAGTGGAGACATGGCTGCAAATTTGAACTGAGAAAACCTTCCATATAAGCTGCTATAGGATCATTAAAGTCATGGAAGCCATAATTTTCTTGATAATCCTCAATGTATTCTTCAATTGGATTTTCAAAATTGAATTGTTGATGTATATTCTCTATTTGAAAATTATGTTTCCACTGTGAATTTTCAAGCTCATGATCAACAATAGAAAATTACTCTTTCTTAACAATTAAGGATAGCTGGAAAAGATCTTCAAAAGAAAAGCTTTGATAATGAAAATCTTGGGACTGGATTTGAACTTCTAAGACCTCAATATCTTCCTCAAGTTTTTTAGTAAACTCCTCTAAAAAGTGGATTTTGTCTTTAGAGATACATTTGCATGACTTTAAATAAGAAGACAACACTAAAGAAAAATTTTCCTCCATTTCATCCTCGATGTGCATATCATTCCATTCTTTAAAACCTTGACTAGAAAAAGGGGTTGTTGCAGATTTTGTTTTGTCCATCCATGTTTCCAAAAAGATGACCCAAAAAACTGAAAAAGGCCATATGGATTTAGGAGGTAAACCTTCAGCCCAATTCCTACACTTCCCTTGGAATGAATCATAAAACAATCTGATGAAAACATCTTCATGCTTGACTCTAAGCAACTCAATAAAGTCACGAAAGTTTCCCAATACTCTTTGCTTGTATTAAAATTCATGAGAAATTACGATACCACTTTTGTCGTGGTTTATGATACCACTACTCTTACTGAGCTTCGTAACACAACCAAGGTAAATTTTTGGCACTCAGAAGGTTCTAAGGTCTGAAATTAGTCCTCCAGACACAATTTCCTCTTGAAACCTCTGGTCCAAAGACCACTTATGTGGCCCATCCAGGCTCAATGTCGAAACCTTGCTCTGAACTTGAATTTTGTCCATTTTGACAACAATTCTTTTCCGAAACTCTTGCTTCAATTTCCACTAACATGGCCCATCCAGGCTCAGTGTCGAAACCTTGGGATCTGATAACAATTTGTAACATTCCCAGCCCTCACCAGGTCGGGCAATGCTACCAACACAACCTTAACTTTACCTTAACTGCTCTGATACCAATTTGTAACATCCCCAGCCTTCAACAGGTCGTGCAATGCTACTACTGCGGAACATTCACATATATACACATATGACAAGCATTGTAATGAATTTAAAACACTTAACACATAGTTTATTGTTACGATACATATTCAATGTAATAGACAGTGATTCATATACGCTACAAAACACATGATAACATTCAAGAATGACTAGTACAAACATGCATAAAATACATATTATTTAAGCACATACTGATACTTATCTTTTAAGCTGGAGTAACTCCACCGACTATGTCTAGACCTTCCACGAACCTCCCAGCCTTAGACCAGGTTTCTCATCACACTCAGTAGTGGGTCACCCCCGAGCTGGGACCAAGCTCCACCCAGGGCAAGGGAATCCTAGACTAGGCTGAGGTTATAGGCAAATTACACAGTGAAACCGAAAGGATTCTCTCCAGGAGCCTTCTTATGCCCACTACTCACGGACTCTCATTCCCCACATGCCTGTTCCACCTAGGAGTAAACATCTTCACTGTCACAGAGTCCATGGATTTCTTCATCTCCCTCTCTAGGTCTCGACAATAGGACAAGTCAGGAATTCTTCGAGCTCCGTAGCTAGTGCTAGACTCTCTCTGGGAGAAAACCACTTCCCAACAAAGTCTCTCACCTGGAGAGAACTGCTCACAGGCATGACAACCCACTTCTTCAACCAGTTTCGACACAATTCCAACACAGTGAGGATAACAAAAACAAAAACTGGTCAATGCCACTCAGGAAATCAGAAGGCAACAACCCAATAATGGTTCAGGTATGGACTCGGCTCTGCAAGGGCGAATAAGATGGGTTCACATGACACACAGGAGATATGACTCAATCCACGGGGTTGCCACTGCTTTTCAAGGTGCCCGACAAGGAATCAACGCAAAGGTCGAGCACATAGCTCAATGAAATTTACGGAGGATGCTTTGGCTTCTCAGGAAAACTTCATAGGTCTGCCTCACAATTTTCTGATTTCAGAGTTGTGTGAAGGTATGCAGGGATCAGATGCGGACACATAACAAGACCAATAGTCCATCCCCGAATGGCAGATGAACCCCCAACACAAGTTGACTCTTCAGCTTTAGTTGCATGCACCCAGGTCGACACTTGTCTTCCTGGAGCTGCATGTGTTCCCTTTTTGTACACGTTGGAGCTACATGCGTTGCCTCTCCCAGGACTTAGGATAAAAACAACATGCCTTTCACATAGCTTTGGAATAATAATAAATTATTATTCTCAAGGATTTAAGCCCCCTAAGCTTAGCCCCCTTTCCAATCTTTCAACCCTCTTTCCCTTACCCACTCTATGGAAGCTTAGTCCCCCATCACTCTTTCTTCGTGGTCGGTCTGCATGCAGCGATGCTTATATTTTATTAATGTTATGCATAATTACATATACAAAAACAGGCTCTTGGCCTTTAATACTTAGGCTCTCCAGCCCAACAAACACATAAGCCCACAAGATTATCAACACTCAGCTCACCAACCTACAAAACATGTTTACAATTCATATATACAATAGGGCTCATCCTTGGGGATATTACAATCCCCTCCCCTTATTTTTACACTATCCTCAGTGCAACTCTTTACACAACATCAACAAGATTTCCAAAATCTTCAAAAAGATGCGGGTATTATGCCTGCATAGCATCCTCATGCTCCCATGTCGCATCCTCAGGACCGTACCAGGCCCACTGGACCTTTACAAGCCCTATGGCTCGATTCCAGAGTTGTTTTCTCTTCCTATCCAATATGTGCACAGGAGGCACTTGCAAGATGCCTTCTTGCTCCACCTGAATCACATTCTAATCAATTACATGATTAGCATTAGGTATATATTTCTTAATCAATGAAACATGAAACACATTATGTACAGTCATGGATGAAGGTAATGAAAGCATATATGCAACTGGCCCAATCCTTTCTAGGATTTCAAATGGCCCACAAAATCTGGCTGCCAATTTGGAACAGTTTCCCAATTTCAAGGAACTTTTGTTGGCTTTCACTTTCAAGAAAACATGGTCACCTACTTTAAACTCTCTGTGGGTTTTTTTATTTTCAACATAACTCTTCTACCTGTCTTGGGCAACCTTCAAATTCTTCTTAATTTTTAGCACTTGCTCTTCCATTTCCTTGAGCAACTCTGGCCCAACCACTGCTCTATTAGTTGGATTATCCCAACTTACTAGAGTGTTGCACTTTCTGCCATAAAGTGCCTCAAATGGGCTCATCTTCAATGATGCTTGATGCCCATTATTGCAGGCGAATTCTACCAAGTGTAGGTAGTATTCCCATTTGGATGGTTTATCCATCACATACATCCTTAGCATGTCTTTTATTACTTGATTCATCCTCTCTGTCTGCCCATCAAACTCAGGATGATAAGCAACGCTGAAATTCAGATTCGTTCCAAATCCTTTGAAAAACCCGTTCCAGAACTTTGAGGTAAATTTTGGGTCTCTGTCAGACACAGTTGTCTTGGGAATACCGTGAAATCATATTATTTCCCTCATAAAAATATCATCAACATTAGCTTCCTTGTGAGTAGTCTTTAACGGAATAAAATGGGCAGTTTTCGTAATCTTTTCCACCACCACCATGATTGAATCATGTTGTTTGTCTGTCCTGGGAAATCCTGTGATGAAATCCATTGTCACTACCTCCCACTTCCACTCAGGAATGGACAAAGGATGTAACAACCCTGATGGGTGTCTATGCTCAGCCTTAACCTTCTGGCATTCCATACATTTGGTGATGTATTCAACAATTTCTTTCTTCATACCTGGCCAAAAGTAATGGCTCTTGACTACTGCCACAATTTTCTGATATCCAGGGTGCCCATCATAAGGCACATTATACATTTCATTCAAAATCATAAGTTTCAAGTACTGGACATTAGGTACATAAATTATGTTCTTGTACATAAGTGTTCCATCAGTTTCCAATTTATAATTTTCCACTTTCTATGGCATCTTGCCTTGCTGTAGCTTTGCTACCAAATCCCTGTACTACAAATCTTCATTTGCATCTTTCAAAATTCTGCCGTTAATACTAGTTCGGTACATGCTAATGGCTCTAGAATGTAGTTCATGCACTGTCCTATTGAGTGCATCAACCACTTTGTTGTCCTTCCCTTTGATATGCTTGATATCAAAGTCATACTCACAAATAAACTCCAGCCACCTACTCTGCCTAGCATTGAAGGTTGGTTGATCAAACAAATACTTCAAACTGTTATGGTCTGTTCTTAGTTCGAACCGCCTTCCCATGAGGTAATGCCTCCATTTCTTTAGAGCATGAACGATGGATGCCAATTCTAAATCATGAGTGGCATAATTCCTTTCGTGCTCTTTCAACTTTCTAGATTCATAACAAATTACGAACCCATTCTGACCGAGGACTCCTCTCAGTCCTTCTTTGCATGCATCGATGGAAACCACGAAATCCACATTTGGATCTGCAATCCTCAGGATTGGAGCACTGATTAACAATTGCTTCAATCACTGGAAGCTTTTCTCACATTCTTCTGTCCATTGAAACTTCTTCTCCTTTCTATGCAAGGAAGTGAGAGGGTAAGGTATCCTTGAGAATCCTGCAATGAACCTTCTGTAATAACCAACTAGACCCATAAAGGATATGACTTGTGTCAGATTCTTTGGCACTATCCATTTCCTGATGGCCTCAATCTTCTTAGGATCGATCGCTATCCCATCTTTTGAGATGATATGCCCCAAGTAATGGATTTGCTTTTGATAAAATGAGCACTTTCTCAACTTGGAAAATAGTTGGTGCTCTCTTAGCACTTGCAACACCATCCTCAAATGTTGTTCATTCTCTTCCTCTGACTTGGAATACACCAAGATGTCATCCAAAAATACTATGACAAACTTATCAAGACAGTCCCTGAATACTCCATTCATTAGGCACATAAAAACAATAGGTGCATTTGACAATCCAAATGGAAGCACTGTGAATTCATAGTGACCATACCTTGTTCTGAAAGCGGTCTTGTTGATGTCTTCATCCTTTATTCTTACCTAGTGATAGCCTAATCTAAGATCTATTTTTGAAAATATCTTAGCATACTTCAACTGATCAAAGAGATCATCGATCCTCAGTAGAGGATACTTGTTCTTTACAGTCACTTTGTTCAATTGTCTGAAATCGATGCACAATCTCAACGTTCCATACTTCTTCTTCACGAACAGGACCGGGGCACCCCAAGGCGACACGCTTGGATGTATATACCCCTTCATCATCAGAATCTATTCAAGCTACAATTGTAGTTCTTTCAGCTCTGGTGTGCTCATTCTGTAAGGAGATTTTGACACTGGAGTTGCTCCAAGCATCAGGTTTACAGAGAAATCAATATCTCTCTTTAGGGGTAATCTGGGTACTTCCTGGAATACATCTTTAAACTCCTTGAGTACTACATGGTCTTCGATCTTTGAGACCTCATCCTTAGATTCTTCCTCCACATGGGATGCAAGTAATTGACAGCCTTTCCTGTAGCACTTCTTCAGCTGCATTGCTGAGATTTCTCTGATAGCAACAACTTTGGGAACTCCTTGGACTGTTCTTCAATTCTCCTCCTCATCCAGGCAAGTGAATGCCTTGTTACGACAGTCCAAGATGGCATGGTGTTGGTCCAACCAATCCATCCCAATTAGACAGTCATAAGAACCTAAAGGTAGAATGTTCAATTCAACTGTTGTGCTCAGTCCATTCATATTCACTGGACATGACTTAACCAACTCCGTAACCTTTCTCTTGGCTCCTGTAGCCAAATGCACTAACCAATATTTCTCATGCTTGCTTCTTGGTAAATGCAAGCTTTCCACCACTCTAGGATCTATATAACTATGACTAGCCCCTGAATCAATTAAAATAGTAAAGGCATGGTTGTTGATCATACCTTCCACTTCAATCATATGTGATTGAAATTCAGCTTTCTTGTTGTCCAAGGCTGCATAGATCCTTGGTATTCTACTGCCCATGTCCTTCACTGTTTCAGGTTGCTGAACATTATGGAAAACTCTCACTTTGCCATTTTTGTGGGGACAATCTATGTACTTGTGGTTTCCCTGACAGCCCCAACACTGAATGGGTGTCTTCCTTGGCCTTTGTCCCCCTACATCAGTTTTTGTTGGCTCTCTAAACGATGGTTGTCCTTGAGGACTGTTTATGAAAAAGGGAGGTTTGTTTCCCTTCTACCTTTTCTCTTTCTTAAACTTCTTCTGGTCATCCCAAGCCTTCCGAAAAGTAGGATTTCCGTATTGCTGCTCATACAAGCATTTTTATCTCCTTATCGTTTCTTCCATAGTCTTAGGGTCATCATACTGAATCTTGTCCCTAATGGAAGGTGGTAGTCCACTTAGATACCTTTGAATTTTGACAGCGTCATCTTTGATGAACGAAACATACTTCAATAATTCCAAAAACCTTCACTCATATTCATCAATGGTCATGCTACTGAGCTTGAGTTTGAAGAACTCTTTCATTTTTATGTCATAGTATCTTTTAGTTAAGTATTTCTTTTCAAAATACTTCTTGAACTCCTTCCAAGTAATATCTTTCTCTCTAACGTGCTGCACCTGCACAAGTTGATCCCACCACATGGATGCTTTCCCTTTCAGTTGATACATCACAATTCTTCCTTCGACATGAGAGGAATAATTCTGCAGTTGGAAATATTTCCTCATGCCAAGAAACCATGTTTCGACATCTTCCTCTTTCTTGTGTTCTTCATCAAACGTTGGAGGCTTAATCTTGTTCATTTCACCCTTCATCTCATCCACTCTAGATCTCCTGTGTTTTCTGGTAGGATATGGGCTTGAACTATTGTGTGCCTCCTTATTGGACTACTTCGAGGAGTGGTGACGATGCCTGCTAATGCTTCTTGATCTTCTTTACCTCTCAGGGGTCTTGCGATTCCCTGATTTGCTTGAGTCAGTCTCCCCATCCAACTTCTTTTCTATTCTCTCCAAACTCTTCATCAACTTTAAGTTGAATTCTCCTTGTTTTTCCTGAGCTTTCCTGATATTTCTGCTATCTGCTCAATGAGTTTGGGTATCTTTTTTCAATCTTTCAATGATTTGATCACATTTCCCTCCTTATCTATCTCTTCTCCATGCCCATTGGAGTTCGATCTTTCAACTCCCGAATGGACATCCATCCCTTTTTCTTCATTCTCAAAACTAGAAGCATTCTGTGTTTCCTCCATTTCTCTGCACTTAGTGGCAATTTGCTTCGGTCATGACACTCGTTGAACTCTGCAAACACAACATGCATTCAACCAGAATTTGCCAGGCCATCTGTCCCTAACAATTTCCACAATATTCATAAACCAACACGATTTAAGAAAACGTTCAGATTTCATGAAATTTTCCGAGCTTTTCTCGACTCTGTAACAATCTTTCGGGCACTAGCCCCTTTTTCTTAGTCCCCAATCCACGTGATAATGGGTCGTGACCACTTCACCTATCGAAAAAGGCGCTTCATGACTTTGAATTTTGGGGATTCTGCTGTGGGCCAAACCAAATACTCCTGATTTTTTGAATTACGAATTCCCTAGGTGCTAGCTCCTCTCGCCAGACCCCTTTTATTGTGTCGTTGGGATATGACTTGGGCCCCAACTTCTGAGCGCTTTGGGACTTCGTGCTTCGCTTCCTCGAAATTTATCACACTTGCTTCCTTTCCTTCTTTCGAATTCTAAAATTTTGAACTTCCAACTCCTCTATCCTTCGGGCCCACATAGAACAACTGTCACCAACTAAGGTGACGACTCGTGGTATGCCTAGGGAGGTCCATGTCACCCTTGGTTACAACATCTGACCTCACCACATCTACTTTTCACTTCGGAACTTCGAGTTTCTGAGGTTTTTGCATCAACACATCCCAGTTATCTCGATATCCAAAGTTCTGAACTCTCCCTGGATAATCAACAGTCCTCATCTCTCCCGCAACCAACGGTCAAGATCCATTTTGTGAATTCTTGCTTCGGAGGTGTTCACCTCTCTTCACTTCCAATATTCTGATTTCACGAATTCCAAAGGGTTATCGTGACTAACTTTAGCTGCGACTTCACAGGATTTAACGGTCAAGCTCTTCTTTAGATCTACGATGTAGATCTCCCTCAGGACTTCGAAGTTTTGGGTTTCGAAAGTTTGTGCCTCAGTGCACCCCGCTTCTCCCGATTTCCAAACCCTAAAAGGATTCTAGGATAACCCTTTTTCATCTTCTCCAGATCTGACGGTTGAAAAAGGGTTTCCCTTCCTTTTGACAGAACTTGCGGCCCCATACCACTTATGTCATGGTTTACGATACCGTTACTCTTACTGAGATTTGTAACACAACCAAGGTAACTTCTTGGCACTCAGAAGGTTCTAAGGTCCGAAATTAGTCCTCCAGAAACAATTTCCTCTTGAAACCTCTGGTCCAAAGACCACTTATCCGACCCATCCAGGCTCAGTTTCGAAACCTTGCTCTGAACTTGAATTTTGTCCATCTTGACAAAAATTATTTTCTGAAACTCTTGCTTCAATTTCCACTAACATGGACCATCCAGGCTTAGTGTCGAAACCTTGGGCTCTGATACCAATTTGTAACATCCCTAGCCCTCACCGGGCCAGGCAATGCTACCAACACAACATTAACTTTACCTTAACTGCTTTGATACCAATTTGTAACATCCTCGGCCTTCAACAGGCCGGACAATGCTACTACTGCAGAACATTCACATATATACACATATGACAAGCATTGTAATGAATTTAAAACACTTAACACAAAGTTTATTGTTACGATACAGATTCAATGTAATAGACAATAATTCATATACGCTACGGAACACATGATAACATTCAAGCATGAGTAGTACAAACATGCATAAAATACATATAATTTAAGCACAGACTGATACTTTTTTTTTAAGTTGAAGTAACTCCACCAACTATGTGCAGACCTTCCACGAACCTCCCAGCCTTAGACCACACTGCTCATCATGCTCAACAATGGGTCACCCCCGAACTGGGACCAATCTCCACCCAGGGCAAGGGAATCCTAGACTAGGCTGAGGTTACAAGCAAACTGCATATTGAAACCAGAAGAATTCTCTCCAGGAGGCTTCTTACGCCCACTACTCACGAACTTCCATTCCCCACATGCGTATTCCACCCAGGAGTATACACCTTCACTGTCATACAGTCCATCGGCTGCTTCACCTCCCTCTCTGGGTCTCGACAACAAGACGGATCAGGAATTATTCGAGCTCCATAGCTGGTGCTGGACTCTCTCTAGGGGAAAACCACTTCCGAGAAAAATCTCTCACCTGGAGAGAGCTGCTCATAGGTCTAACAACCCACTTCTTCAACTAGTTTCAAATCAATTCTAACATAGTGAGGATAACAACAACAACAACTAGTCAATGCCACTCAAGAAAACAAAAAGAAACAACCCAAGAATGGTTCAGGAACGAACTCAGCTCTGCAAGGGCAGATAAGCTAGGTTCACAGGACACACAAGAGATACGACTTAGTCCACGAGGTTGCCACTGGTTTTCAGGGTGCGTGATAAGGAATCAACGCAGAGGTTGAGCACAAAGCTCAACGGAATTCACGAAGGATGTGTCGGCTTCTCAGGAAAACTTCATAGGTCGGCCTCACGGTTTTCTGGTTTCAGAGTTGCGTGAAGTTATGCAGGGATCATAGGCAGATGAACAATAGGACCGACAGTCGACCCCCGAATGGAGGAAGAGCCCCCAACACGAGATGACTCTTCAGCTTTAGCTGCATGCTACCAGGTCAACACTTGTCTTTCTGGAGCTGCATGTGTTCCCTTTTTTCACACGTTGGAGCTACATGTGTTTCCTCTCCTAGGACTTAGGATAAAAACAACATGCCTTTCACACTGCTTTGGAATAATAATAAATTATTATTCTCAAGGACTTAAGCCCCCTAAGCTTAGCCCCCTTTCCAACCTTTCAACCCTCTTTCCCTTACCCACTCTATGGAGTCTTAGTACCCCATCACTCTTTCTTCATGGTTGGTCTGCACGTAGCGATGTTTATATTTCATTAATGTTATGCATAATTACATATACAAAAAGAAGCTCCTGGCCTTTAACACTTAGGCTCTCCAGCCCAACAAACACATAAGCCCACCAACTTATTGACGCAACCTGCCCCTCACCGAGCTAGCCGCTTCCACCAGGACCTTCTTCACACCTTGGCCCGAAGAGCTTTAATGCTCCTCCACTCCTTCAGGGAGTCTACTACCCACAGTGCTCTATCTCGGCGATCTCCCCTTCGGAATTCGGGAAATCGCGCCTCGGGAGTTCGGGGTTCACGTGAACACAATTCACATGCAAAACAAAACCCCGATCCCCGATGGTCAACAGGTCAACACTTCCCTTTATCGGAGGTTTCCCTATCGGGAAATCGGTACATGCAAGGCCGTGATTCACTTACCCTATGAATTCCCAAACCCCGAACTCCGATATGCTTCCACCTGTACTCCACTAGCGATCGCGGTCCCACACGCCACGTCACTCCTGCACTCATGCGATCGGGAATCGTGGGATCGCGATTTCCACTGTCATGAGTTCTTGCATTTGGAAATCCCGAATGTCGAAACCCCGAAGTCCGATGAACTTTGGTTCTCCACACCTGTGCTCACGGGTTATTTCCCGTGCAACTCCTCCACGATCGGACGGTCTGCGGAACTTCAGGTTTCTCCTTGACAACTCTAAGTCGTCGATTCTATTCCTCTTGAAGATTTCCTTCGCTTCACCACCTTTGTCCTGTATGAACTCCACTGGAGTCTGTTCCCACAGCGACACAAAGGTATTCTTCCAGGCCTGTTCCTGATATGCTTACAAGGAACTGTCCCTCCTGAGCTTTGTCTCTCTTTGACTCTTCAGAGACTTCTCACGTTCTTCCTGTACTCGACTTCCAACAGCTTTCAAAGCATTGAAGATGTCTAGACCTGCGCAATCTTGCTAACACGGTCCAGTTCCTCTTCTCTCAGACTCATCTCTGAGACTTCTATTCGACCTGCACTCACCTGCATGGTTCGAACAACCCAACATAACCCTAGGCAACAGGGAACAAAAGTTCAACTGCTCAGCCTCCTCAACGCACTCTATGCGGAGGAATTCAACTGCACTCTATGCAGGAATCTCCTGGCTTGAACAGAGAAACAATTGAAACTCATGCCCTCATTCTCTCAGGTTTCTAACTTGATATGCAATCACATACGCAGCATATAAAAGATAAGCATAAAAAGAAGCAAGCATGCAAAAGCATAATATCAACAGTACACAGAGATCAAACACCTCCATGAGATTGAATCAAAGCTTTTCCTATTAATTCAATATCTGTACATGGGGTTCCTCCACAAGCTCTCTGCTCTACTCTCTCTTGCTCCTATCTAATGCTGAATAATAATCTCAATTACACAAGGAGGGTGCCTATATTCGTTTTCCCTCCTGGAAGATGGAACTGTCTAATCTACAGCTAACCCTATCTACCAGCATTAAAAACTGTTAAATGCCTGCTTATCTATATTACATTACAAGTGCGCTCATCTTTGAATGCCTTTAGTAAAACGGAGGCGCAACAATACCAAGGTAGAATTCAAAATTTGAGGTTTGCTAGCTTGTCCAGCTGTCTCTTCTTTCTCCTCGCGCTGGTTCGTATGACGAATTGCGGATGCTCCTGCATCATACTCCTCGGCTTAAAAGATTTCATGGGCTCCTGCCCATGAGCTCCTGTACAGTCTGCCCATGCTTTTGAATTACTGCCTCTGTTTCCTAGCTGGCATCCTCCACTGGGTGATTCTTCCATTTCACCAGGTACTCAAAATACTGCTTCCTCCTGGTCTTCTTGCTTGCTCGCTTGTCCAGTATGTGCTCCATTTGCGGCTTCTGTGCAACTGGTAATTGCTTTTTCCATTTGACCACTGGTTCATGAGTTCTGGTGTCTACTTCATCAGCCCTGTAAGGGTATAAATCCAAAATGTTGAAAATCAGAGATATCCCGATGCCTTCCGGCAACTCAAGATCATATGCATTTTCCCCGAATTTCCTCAGGATTTTACACGGCCCAATTTTCTTTATCTTGAGCTTGTTATACGTTCCCCTTGGGAACCTTTTCTTCCTCAAATGCGCTAGAACCATGTCTCCAACTTCAAACTGAAGTTGCCTCTTCTTCGGATCGGCTCTGCGTTTATATTCCTGATTCGTCTTTTGCAGTCGCTGCTTCACCTCCACGTGAAGTTTTTGCATTGCTTCAGCAAATCTTTTCGTGCTCGCGCTGCAAGTCTCAGCCTGTTCTGGCTCCCTGAGCTCAGACACTCCTCTTGGCTGTGTCCCATACAAAATCTGAAACAGACTCTTACCTGTACTCCGATTCACAGAATCGTTGTACGCAAACTCTGCCTATGGTAAGATCTGATCCCAACTGGTGTGATGCTCCGTCACCAGGCTTCTCAACAGATCCCCCAAGCTCCTGTTGACCACTTCCGTCTACCCATCTATCTGTGGATGGTAAGCAGAACTGAATGCTAAGTCAGTCCCTAGCTTCTTCCATAGCGTCCTCCAAAAATGACCTATGAACTTGGTATCCCGATCCGAGACTATGCTTCTCGGTAATCCACGCAATCTTACAATCTCTTTGAAAAATAAATTGGCAATGTGGGTTGCATCGCTCGTCTTATGGCACGGGATGAAATGCGCCATCTTCGAGAACCTATCCACCACTACAAAAATGGAATCAACTCCTCGTTGTGTTCTAGGTAAACCCAACACAAAGTCCATGCTAATGGCATCCCATGGCCTTTCGGGTATAGGCAACGGCTGATATAACCATGTGTTCTGTTTTCTGCCCTTCACGTGTTGACAAATTCTGCACCTGTCAACAAATCGCTTCACATCTGCACGCATACCTGGCCAAAAATACGATTCGCTCAGCTTGGCGAATGTTTTGTCATGCCCAAAATGACCTGCTAGTCCACCGCTGTGCTTTTCTCGTACCAAATTCTCTCTCATAGAGCAATCTAGAATGCACAATTGATTGCCCTTGAATAGCAATCCATCCTGTATCAAGAAATCTATCCACGGGCTCCTATCTCTGAGCACCGGATTCTCGACTGCTTCATAAGCTTCCTCGAAATCAGCATCACCTGCATACATATCTTTCAGGTTTTCAAAACCCAAAGTCTTGACCCTGAATTCCTGTAGCAATAAACATTTTCGAATCAAGGCGTCAGCTACTTTGTTTGCAGTCCCTGAAATGTGCTTTATGACAAAGGTGAAATTTTGCATATATTCCACCCATTTCGCATGCTTTTGATTCAGCTTCTCCTGCTGACTCACGAATTGTAGTGCATGATTATCACTGTACGCACAAATTCTTTGGGTATGAGATAATGCCTCCACTTCTTCAATGCCTGGACGATGGCATAGAATTCTTTGTCGTACGTGGAGTACTTCAACTTCGCATCATCCAGCTTCTCGCTGTAATATGCCACAGGTCTGTCATCCTGACTTAAGACCCCTCCAACAGCATACCCACTAGCGTCACACTTCACTTGGA
>ML804779.1:90078-101495 GCA_009831015.1 Picea engelmannii
AGCCATACCACTTGCATATTCACAACTTGCGATGAGTCACAATTTTACCATCTTTTTCCACCCTCTTTCCCTTATTTATAAAGGATTAGTTTATAGCTTGTTGCAGATCCATTTTCTATAGAACTATTTTCTACATATCCCATGCTACAGATCCATAAACTATAGTTGCTACATATCTTATGCTACGAGTCTATAAGCCATAGGTTGAAGAGGGTTCTAGTTAATCAGTGTAGAGTGTTTTCTATAGATCCACGAGTTGTAGATTTAGCATGCCATAGATGTGGGAATCAACCACCACCAACCATTTAACCACTCAAAGAAGATAAAATAAAATTGAATTCACAGTTTTAATTGTTGGATGGTATATTTATGTAGACCCACTTATTAAAATCCATTTTCTACATATTTATGTGTTTCATATTAATTTAGGAAGCTACCATTCATTTGTTAAGCATGCACTGAATTCATGGAAGTAAAGTGTTGATGCATGTTTCTACGATGGATTAATTACAACTAGATACATCTCAACACTTTCCCATTGATTGGAAGTTTTCACAAATCTTGCTCCGTGTGTGGTTTTAATTGTTAGAGATAAAAGGGGTTGGACTGTTGGTGTCCATGTGTGTGGATCGCTTCTATTAAAAGATTTAAATATATCCATTGAATATGTCATGGATCTAGGAAGCCAACAACATTAAAAACCACTTGGGATGTATTTTGGACAAGCTATTATAGCTCACACAACTTATTGCAAATTTGATAGTCAATGGCATTCTAAATTTGATGGGAGTTAGCAAGAATGACGGAAACCATTTTCTAAGTGTAGTTGTGAAGTCTATAAAGTTGGATATCGGTTGTAACCACTGGGGATTCAACAATTCTCAAGTGGATTCATATTTACACTTTTTTTTTTTTTTCTGTTTCAAGCAAAATCATGTATAAAAGAAAAAGCCATCTCTATTCTTGAGGATGATTCTTAGAGAAAAAATCTGATTTATCAAGGCATAGTGTAAAATTCAAGGAGATCTGATTTTCCAATATAGATTACAATTTGATAATTTTATGGGCATATGATTTGATTTGAATTGATGCTGCAGTGGATTAACATTAGCACTCTATTATACAAAGTAAGGGTTCACTTTAGAAGAATAGAGTGTTGCTTAGTGTATCTTGTCTTTTTATTTCTATTTATTTGAATTTTTCAAGTGTGTTTCAATTCAAGTATTTTTAGTTCTCCAAGTGTGATCTTTCTATCAAAAGTGTGGTGTGTTTTCTTTTTTGCAATGGCAATTCAATTCACACATTAGTTTTTTCCAGAGTTTTCTAAGAACGAGTGTGGTGTTCTATGGAAAAAGGAAGTGTCTAAATCATGAAATAATATTTCCTGGTGACAACAGGGTTTCCATTAGCATGATCAATGTTCAAGTACATGATCATTTCTAAGAGTGATTGAGCTAGATTTGGATTTATGAAGTGTGTTGATGTAATTTCCTTTTCACAGAAGCATATTAGAAAACTAGTGAAGGTAAAGAATACGGTGCCTGCATACATAGTCCATGACATATCACAAGTGTTTGGACCTTGGGTTGAAAATTTAATGCACAATCCATTTTTTCACTCTTACTTCCAATTGTAGGGCAATAAATTAGTTTGTTATTTTGGCACCATTGTCGGGGAGATGCCAAAGACACAATAGTATTTTTTTTCACTAGTTTTTAGATAACAAATGGTACGAGGATAAGCAAGGATGAGATGTTCACTACCCTCTTTGTGGTGGATCATATGTAGTCTTTTGAACTCATATAGATGCATGAATTAATTTAGAAATACAAAAGATTTCCGTGGTGAAGTAAGAGCCACTTGAAGTACTAATCTCTCTAAAGAAAAATTGGTTAGAGGAAGAAAGTGTTGTTGAATGGGGATTCCACTGGAGGAGGAGCCAAAGGGAAGTCATCAATAAATTTCAAGGAGGTATGTGTTGCATTATTAAATTCATGAAATTTCATAGCTTTACAAATCACAATTCTAGAATTTGAACAATCAAATGAAAATAAGCCTACAATGAATTGTCTATATCTCACATCTTGTGATCTAGGCCAATGAAATATTTTAAAGAGAGGAGAATTAGATTGAACAAGCATGCCCACAAAAAAAAGAGAGTCTAAAATACCTAGATCATGCTTTAAGAGATATATCCTTTTTATGGGTTTTGTAGCAAGTTGCTACTTAACACCTGTAGATGTTGTTTCCATGGCTACATATCATTCATGAAGAAAAAAAAATACCTCTAGAATATTTTATTGATTATTGAGTTATCTATAGATTTAACCCAAACTCTCTTTATATCCTAACTCTTAAGCCCATGGAACATTAAACCCAACTCTTTTCATGACATTTTGAATTGATGAACTTACTACAAACATATTTAGGACAGTTTTATTTTGAAGGACAAAATGATTTTTTTTTTCAAAATATGATTCTAGGGTATATGATCCTCGTAATCTAGTTTCTGATCCAACTTGAATCACTTCATTTCGATATCATACAAATAACTTATTCCCAAATTAGTATCTGGCTATCCTAAAATTTGCACTGTCACAATTTTGCATTCTGACTGTTCAATGGAATATTTGACTCATCAATCCGTCATTTTTTCAAAATATGTTTCTATTGGAAATAGATACATGAATATACGTTCATATCCCACTGGAATCATGTCATTATAACATCGGACGAAAGAGTTATTCCCTAAATAGTGACTGCATGTCCTAAAATCTCCATTGTTAAAACTATGCCTCCTAGACTGATCATCAACACATTTGACATATCAATTATTCATGTTTTCAAAAAATGTTTCTATTGGAGATATATACATGAAACTAATTTCATCTCCCATTGGAATCACATTCATTCGACTTCAACCGAAAAAGTTATTCCCAAAATCATGACTATTGGTCTAGGATGGAAATAAAAAATAGCTATGTCATGCATATTGTTCCTCAATAGATTTGAGATATCATTTCAAGAAACTTTCAAAACCTGTTTATACTAGAAATATCCCTATGAATCTACTTTAATATTGATTCAAAATCACTTCAATCCGACATTAAATGGAAAAGTTATCATCAAAATATTGTTGGGTAGTCTATGATGGTCGCCACTCCTCAACATGTAAAAAGATGAAAATTACTTTATGTATCAATTTTATATTTGTTTTATATGCACTATTTGCAATTATTTTTAATATTTATTGAAAGAATAAAGTTCATACACCTCTCTTCTTCCATAATCTCACTTTTTTATTGCAGACAAGTGCTAGTTTTTTTTAGGTCACAGAAGGGTCAATCCATGGAGTGATTTTTAAAGACCAATTTTTATGAAAATGGAATGTCACCAAGGAATTCATAAAAATGAAAGTGAAATATCATACAATGTTGAATGAACCATGTCTGAAGTTCAAGTTCTTAAGATCTTGCTACAGAAGAACTCAAGCTACTGACCAACTATAGATTTTAACCTTGTACAATTATTTACTGCAAATAGATTTTCAGTAAAAGAACATAAAATATAAAATGGAAAATACAAACATTACATAGATATTTTTCCCCTGTGAATCAAAATCGAGAAAACCAACATATTATATATTCATTCATAGTGATACATTGATTACAATACAATATACATATAGGAGCCAATGACATCCAAATCCCTAACTCAATGACATGGATTAGTAAAAAAGCCTAATTCCTTAACCGGAAATATAAAACCATCGGCAAAAACCATGTGTCGAAAAACCGTTGAACAATGGACACAAAAATCAAGGTGACACGAAAAATGAGGAAAAAATGTGACATGTTTCTCGAGGTAATTTTTTTTTCTCGGGGGTGCTGCCCCTGAAATCCCGCGCAGGGGGGATATCACCCCCCAACAACCCCATAAGTGGGGGCTTGGTGGCCCCCCTCAAACCCCCCCATTTGCCTGACACAATGTAGTAGACACAAGAGCTAGTCGTGTTAAGAATATAACACATACCCAACATTCTCCCACTTGTTGTTTTCTTTGCATACAGGGGGTTATCAAGTTACATAGTCAACAATCCAGGGCAACAATGCCCATGGATCCTCTACACCAAGAGAACTTCTCAGTGCTCACATATTTTTTTAATGAATCTGCAACATTCTTCAAAGTGTCCACCTTCATCAACAACACTTTCTTTTCTTCAACCACATCTCTCACAAAGTGATATTGAATATCAATATGCTTTGTCTTTGAATGATAAGGCAGGTTCTTCGCCAGAAAAATTGCACTTTGATTGTCACAATCTATCCTTACAACTTGTTGTACCAACCCAATACCTGAACATAATCTTTGTAACCATATTGCTTCCTTACTTGCATGAGTGGCTGCCATGTATTCAACTTCTGTAGTTGAAAGTGCCACTACAACCTGTGTTTTGCTCATCCAACTGATTGCTCCTCCAAACAAGTTAAACACATACTCTCTTGTAGATATCCTACAATCCAAATCTCCAACCCAGTCTGCATCCACAAATCCATGTATTTCCAACACTCTATCCAATCCTAGTCTTCCTTGGTAGCACAATCCATAGCTAGAAATGCCACACAAATACCTGAAAATTCTTTTGACTACTATCCAATGCTCCTTCCTTGGTTTTGACATATACCTGCTCAAAACTCCCACTCCATGTGAAATGTTCGGTCTAGTACATACCATTGCATATATCAAACTACCAACTTCACTCACATTTGGAACACAAGACATGTCCTCCTCCTCTTCCTATGTCTTGGGACACTGATCCACATATAACTTTACACCAAAATGAATAGGGACCTTGATCGGTTTACATTCCTGCATATTAAACCTGTGCAATATTGTCTTGACAGATTTCTATGATTTAACCATATTTTCCTCTTTTCCTAATCTCTTTTAATTTCCATGCCCAAAATGAAATTTGCAGCACCAAGATCCTTCATGTTAAATTTAGAGGACAACTGAGTTTTTACATCATGGATAATCTTCTTGTTGTTTCTTATCAACAACATGTCATCCACATACAATACCAAAGAAATTAAATTATCACCAATCAATTTAAAATATGCATAATGATCCTCTTTGCTTCTTGTGAAGCCAAGTCCCAACATATAAGTATCAAATTTTTTATACCACATCCTTGGTGATTTTTTTAAACCATACAAGCACATTTTCATCTTGCATACTAGCTCCTTCTTTCCCTTCACAACAAATCCTTCTAGCTGCTCCATATAGATTTCTTCTTCTAGATTCCCATGGAGGAATGCTCTCTTCACATCCATCTGTTTTACTTCAAAATCAAATGCAACAACAACAAATAACATAAATCCTATAGAAGTTAACTTGGCAACAAGAGAAAAAATAACACCAAAATCAATTCCCTCAACTTGGGAATAACCCTTTGCTACTAACTGAGATTTGTATTTCTTCACTTTGCCTTCTTCATTCAGCTTCTTTTTAAATATCCATTTGCTTCCAATGGGATTTCTTCCAGTCGATAACTCCACTAGATCCCAATCCTCATTCTTATCCAAGGATGCCATTTCTTCATCCATGGCCTTTTTCCAGAGTTTTCCATCCTCTGAATCCACTGCCTCCCTCACAGTTCTAGAATCATCATCAATAATAGACAAAGCAAAATTTGAACTGAAATCAGATGGAGTATACCTTTCCGATAGCCTTCTTTCTCGAACCAATCTCCCCAATACTGGAGTATGAGGATCTTTTTCTTCTGATTCATGTTCTTCTGTAGAGTCTAATTCATCATCCTTAAAATCAAACTCTATTTTCTCTGGTTCTTCCTTAATTGGTATGACTTCTTGTTTAACAACATCCTTCATTTCTCTAAATACCACATTTCGTCTATACACAAGATTCTTAGTTTCTAGGTTCCAAAGCTTATAACCTTTGAGACCATCTTTATACCCAACAAAGATACACTTTTCAACCTTCTTATCTAGCTTACTATTGTTTTCCTTTGGAACATGAACATAGGCCTCACAACCAAATACCTTGAGATGTGTGAGAGAAGGTTTCTTACCATTCCATACCTCTTGTGGAGTCTTGTCATCTAGTGCTGATGAGAGTGATCTGTTGACCAGGTAACATGCAATAACCACTACCTCTGCCCAGAATTCTTGCCCTAACCCAACACCACTGAGCATGCACCTTGATTTTTCCATCAGTGTCTCGTTCATCCTTTCTGCAACACCATTTTTCTGAGGTGTATATGGAGTATTCTTTTGCCTTTCTATACCACACTTCTTACATAATTCTTCAAATTCATTCCGACAGAACTCTCCACCATCATCTGTCCTCAACACAATTATTTTCTCTGTTTGATTCTCAACAAGAGCCTTAAACTCTTTAAACCTGTCAAAGAATTCAAATTTCTTCCTGAGGAAATATATCCAAGTATTCCTCGAGAAGTCATCTATAAATGAGACATAGTACACATATTTTCCCAATGATGGAACCAACACAGTTCCAAATACACCACTGTGAACTAGCTATGAAATTCCTTCTGCCCTCGTTGCACCAGAGGGGAATCTTACCCGATTCTGCTTTCCATATACACAATGTTCACAGAAATCAAAATCCAGAGAGAAGTAGACGTACCTTCAACCATACCTTTACCGTGTATTAGTCGAAGACCCTTCTCTCCGATATGCCCGAGTCTTTGATTCCACAACATAACCTTTTCTCCAGAGACTATAGGAGTTCTTTCTTCTTCAACTCTGATATAAAACAATGGAGATTTGGATCTACCCTTAGACCTGGATTATTCAAAAACCCTAATCCATTAACCAAAAATAGAAAAACATCGGCAAAAACCATGTGCTGAAAAATCGCCCAACAATGGACACAAAAATCAAGGCGATACGAAAAATGAGGCAAATGCAACACGTTTCTCGAGGCAATTTTTTTTCTTGGGGGCTCTGCCCCCAAACCCCCATGCAGGGGGGATATCGCCCCCTGCAACTACCAAATGGGGGGCCTAGGAGCCCCCTCGTGTAGGGGGGATATCACCCCCCTGCAACCCCTAAAGGGGGGTTCTAGGAGCCCCCTCCCCCCCCACGTGCCCCATGCAATGTAGCAGACACTAGAGCTAGTCATGAAAAGAATATATCACATACCCAACACCAAAAATTTTCATAAAGTTGTAGATGGAGAAAATACAAGGCAAAAGAAGAATTGATTTGAATATAAAGTGATACCAATGCTACACAAGTCAAGACAAATACTACAAAAGTCAAGATACAATACTACAAAAATAGTCCTATTGTTATATAAGGAGTCACATTGCTACAAAATCAATCCCATTGATGCAGAAGAAGCCTTGAAGAAGACATAATATTTTCTACTACTACAGAACTATAATATGCCAATGCATTTTCTTCTTATTATCTCAAAGATAATTAGAAGAAAAGTGCATGCTGAAGTTAATGAGTTTCATTTTCTTATGTGGTTGACATTGAAGACACATATTTTTATATGTTGTTTATTGTAGCTTTGAGAGGTATTCCCACAAGAGGCCAAGGTGTCATGCATGTTGGCACCAAATCAGACTTTCATTTCAATGAAATTTTCCTTGGAATGAGGCCAGGGCCTCATGGGAAAGTTGATGGGATTTTTGGGCTTGTGATGGGGTGTCACCCACAAATAGGAATAAAATATTCTAATTAATTGTTGAGTTTAGAAGGGGTGCCTAAACTCAGTCATTGTAATTGTATATAAAGGAGAGAAGTCATTGTGACACTTTCTCATTATGTAAGGATGGAGTTAGTATAAATGAGTTTGCACTTGTGCTAGGAGGCTTGGTGATTTCAATAAAGGGAAATTATGAAAATGGTGGAAAATTTGGCCTAAAGGAGAAGAAGTCACATAGAGCGAATTGTATATAGGTCTCCATAGAATTTTTATGTACTTATACACATATTTCAATGGGGGGAATCACATATATATGTGGGTTGCAAAGAGTACAATAGCATATGTATGCAGGTTGCAGGAAGGTGAATCATGTATACGCGGGTTTCAATGGGCACAATTGTGTATGTACACGGGTTGCAGTAAGGTGAATCACATGTAATGTTTTATGGGCAGGTGCAGGTCCATATAGGATGACAGGTGACGTCAGCAGGCCGTACAGGTGGACTTCAACAAATTTGTGGGTTGAGGAAATTTCCAAGGATATTGCTGAGGTTTGGTTTTCTGATTTGTATGGTTATTGGAGGAAAAGGTTGTCCTCGAATTTGGTAATATTGTATTGTCTAGGAGGGCTGGTTTTTCTCTCGGGATTTATGAATTTGAAAAGGTTACAAAACATAATCTTTGTGTCTCTTGTGTATTGATGATTCATCTCTGATCTTGTTGTTTCCGCTGCATGTATTTTTAGTCAATATTTTTCAGTGTAAAATTGTTCAGTGATAACTACTAGGGTTTTACTATTAGTTCATTAGGAAGCAATTTTCAAATTTTCAAATTAGTCACATAGAGTTGCATGTGAAAATTGACATGGTTTCAAAGCTCGGGATTTGAAGATAAGGGTATTGTATTGAGACACATTTTTTGGATACAACACCAGAGGAGTGTGGTTCTTGTTTCAGGAAGGCCACCATGGTGAACACATTGAAGCTTAAGGATAGGTTGAAATGGGAAACCAAATCTTGGGCTTGGAAGGAAAGGGTTCTCCTTCTATTGGAAGAGATTGACCTCAAGGAGTATGTTGAGAGTGTGGTTGTAACTCCTGCTAATCTACAAGAATTGACAGCTCATAAGAAGAAGGAAGTGAAGGCAAAGCGGGTGTTGCTAGAATCTGTGAAAGATCATTTGATTCCTAACATTTTTGTGAAGACATCTACCAAGGATATGTATGATGCTCTGATAGGTTTATACCAGAATGGGAATACATGCATGAAGTTGCATTTGAAGCACCAGCTTCAAGTTGTCAATATGTCCAGTGATGACACCATTCTGAACTATCTTATGAATATTAAACAGATCCAAGATCATCTTGTGGTCATTAATGATAATGTGGAGGATGATGAATTGGTGAATGTGGCATTGATAGGTCTTCCCAGGTCTTGGGAACCATTCATACAAGAGATATGTGCACGAGAGAAGTTACTAGACTTTGATAGATTATGGACTGATTGTATTAAGGAGGAGACTCAATTGGTGTCCAAGGATGATATGGATGGTATGGTGAAGAGTAGTAGTAATGAGAACCAGGCCCTTGCAACTTGCACTAGAAAGGGTAGAAGAGTTTCACCAGGAAGAAGGGATTCTCCTGAGAGATAAGTATCTCGAGAGTCGAGACAAAAAAATTATCTTAGTAAGATTATATGTTTTGAGTGTCATGAATTTGGGCACTATGCTTCACAGTGTCCACACCGGAGGGGAAGGGGAAGAAGACAACATGCATCAACATTAGAGGTTGATGAGGTTGCAGACAGGTTCCATAGGGAGATCTTGTTGGTCTCCACCCTTTCAGGTACATTCTCTAGCAAGGGGACCTAGTTGGTGGATAGTGGAGCATATTTCCATATGACATGTGCACAAGAGTTATTTGACACTATCATAGAGACTAGCTTAGAATTGTGTGTGGAGCTTGGCATAGGAGCCAAGAATCACGAGGGATTCACCTTGTTGACCAATATATTATCAAATTCATTCATAAAGGGGGTTTTTAAATTGATAAAAATAAAGTCAATATATTGTAGGTATTGGGGGGGGACATGGGGTCTCAAGGGGTTTATAGGTATTGGGGGGTATAAAAAGGGATATATAGTAAGAATATGGGTTTCTTTTCTTGGAAATATATATTGGGAGGGGGGGGCAAAAAATTGATTTTGGGAGATATTTATCAATATCTAGTGAAATTAGGGGTATTCTTTAATATCCCACAAATGAAGGCGCTATGTCATGGGTTTACTGAGTGAAGACCCAATGCCAAGAATGCAGTACAAAGATCTGGTACAATATCGTTCCGATTGGAGTCAGGAAAGGTGTTGAGGATGCCGAATGTGTTATGGGCTAAAAAACTCAGGAGGAGTGTCCTCTTAGTCTCGAAGAGTGAGAGGAAGGGATATCATGTATTATTTAGAGATGGACAAGTGTTGTTTGTGTCCAAACGATCTAGATTCAGATCAACAATGATTCTTAGAGTTAGGGAGGAAAACCTATAAAGGATGAGGGGCTAACCTATGTGTGTTGTGACTAACAAGAGCATAGAGATAGATGAGGAGGGGCAGGTAACTCCACCAATGGTGAGGCAAGTGGCCCCACTAGTAGCACATGTTCAGAGGGAATAGGTATCTCCATCAGTGGTACTCAGGTAGGTGGCCCCACTAGTACCACAAGTTCTGAGGGAGAAACTAGCTCCACTAGTGATGAGGAGGGGCCCCACCAGTAGTGTCGAATCACAGGGAACCATAGTTTAGAGGGAGTCAACCCTCAAGATCTAGTAGGGAGGAGAAACCTCCTAGGATTGTTAAGAGGAGATTATACTTTAGAGGAGGTCAATAGGTTCAGAGGGATCAGATGCCACTAGAGATTGTACAAACTCAAAGGGAGCATGTGAACTTATATTGAGCCCAATCTCAGAGAGAGTTAGTTGGTTCAAAGGGAGAGTCATCCATTCAGAGGGAGTTCCCCCTTAGGTTCAGGTGGGAGAGAGACATATTCTAGGATTGACATGCATGGGTCATGGTTTGAGGAGGCCAGATAGGAATTTCATAGGCATAAGGATTTTAGGATTTGTGTTCCCTCTATGGAGGAATCATTTGTTTCAAAAGGTTTTTCTACAGTGAAAGAGGAGGCAGCCAGTCAGGAAGACTGGGGAGTAGGATTTGCTTCGATGATAGAGGGAGCAACCCGGGAAGTAAATTTCAAAACAAGATTTGATTCAATGATCATGAATGCAACTAGATAGGAGGAATGTAGAGTAGGATCTATTTTGGTTACATAGGGATCATCCAATCAGGAGGATTGGAGTGCAGCTATGGTAGAGGAGACATAGTCACTTCCAGTGTGGGAGATAACAGTACATCCAGATGATGGTGGATGGGATACCTCTTTTTCTAATAGGGATTTTTTTTTATTGTAGCTTCAGGATGTATTCCCACAAGAGGCCAAGGTGTCAGGAATGTGGGAATATTCATTGGCACTAGATTAGCCTTTAGTTTTAGTGAAATCAACCCCGAAATGAGGCCAAGGCCTCATGGGAAATTTGATGGGGTTTGTGGGCTTGTGATGGGGTTTCACACCCACAAATAATAATAAAATATTATAATTAATTTTTTAGTTTAGAAGGGGTGCCTAAACTCACTCATTGGACTTGTATATAAAGGAGACAAGTCATTATG
>ML804779.1:107486-128860 GCA_009831015.1 Picea engelmannii
AGTCACAAAGACATAAATACAAAATAAAGAACAATATCATATGATGCTAAATGAACCATGTCTGAATTTCAAGTTCTTAGGAGCTTGCTAAAAAAGAACTAAAGTTGTTGACCAACAACACCGAGACTTTTCATAAAGTTGCAAATGGAAAAAATAAAAGGAAAAATAAGATTTGATTTGAACATCAAGAGATAAAAATGCCACGTAAGTTAATACAAATACTACAGAAGTCGAGAAACAATGCTACAAAAATAGTCCCATTGTTATAGAAGTACTCCCATTGCTACATAAGCAATCCCATTCATCAACAATCCCATTGCTGCAAAAGAAGCCTTCAAGAAGACCTAATATTTTCTACTACTATAGAACTATGGTATGCCAATGCATTTTCTTCTTCTTATCTCAAAGATAATTATAATAAAAGTGCATGTTGAAGTTAATGAGTTTCATTTGCTTATGTGGTTGATATTGAAGACAAATATTTTTTCTCAGAATATCATGTAACCACTACTACCAAATCAGAACTTCAGCCCACTTATTTCCTCCACAAAGGCCTCCATAACTTCCTAATCCACCCAATTCTGACCACCCAATAAAGTAACTCAACCCACTTACAATGTTGAACTACATTTATAATTTCAATAGTTGTTGAATAAATATTTCCAAGAGATTTCTACTATCAATCCACCATAAGTCTTATTGTTATCTACTTTCTACTGATGTTATCCAACCCACTTCCTTCATGTTCAACTTCTAACAGTGCACTATAGGTTATACTAAGTGTTTTTATTTTTAGCAGCATCCACCATTGCTACAAAAGTAACAAAAATAACAAATTCCAAGGAAGATACCAGTGTTGCTACACAAGAACCAATACCAATAATCCCTATGGCTTCCACACAAGAACTAGTTATAGGCCATTTTGTTGCTAAAGAAGTTGGTACAACTAGCAAGGGAGAAGAAATATGTGCTACCACACAAGAGCCAATACCTACAAGTCTCGAATTTGATACACAAGAATCAACCTCAAAAGAATCAACCTCAAAAGGATCTACTACTGCTACATAAGAACCAGTAGTAGAGAAAGAAACATAAACAATCTCCCATTAAGGCTTCAATGAAACTATGTAGAAATATTGTTGATAGTCCCTTACACAAAATTTTCAAGGGATTTCACTATAGAAATTCTTACCATGGGTGCTTGTGAAGAATTTACTATAGAACCAGTCAAGACCATAAAGCACAAGAGACCCAGTCTTTACCGAATTTGTTGCAGATCCATGTTACATGTATTTGCTGTGGATCCATCCTACATGTTTTGTTGTGGATCCCATGCTACAAGATTGTGCACTGTGGATTCCAGTGTTTCAAATCTCTTTTGTTTGGTATGATGTGGAAGGATATTATTGGACTTCAAGCTGTCATATACTTGTTGCAAATGTCATGGAATTCTTAGGTAGGTACATGTATGCTTCTTCTTTCTAATTGTTTGTTAGATTCATTGAATATTATAGGTTTTTATTTGGAAAATCACTTCAGCTTTTTCTAGTTTTTACTTCCCTCCTACTTCCTTACCATTTTTCATTTTACCAAGGATGGAAAAAATCTTCTGTTGTGGCGGGGGGACATTGACCATCAGTTTACCCATCATGACCATACCATCATTGCCCTTGTTCAATCCACAAACTTCTCTACTTCATTTGGACTATGACATCATGTTACTCTATTTCTATAGTCCAAATCCATTCCAACACACCCCCTTGAATATTGAAGAAAGAGAAGGACTATATATACCAATGTTGCAGAAGATGTTAAGGAAACTAGGCCAAGAAAATATATTGATGCTGCTACACAAGAACCAATATCAGAAAAGATTGATGTCACTACACAAGAACCAACAACAAAGGAAAAACTAGCAATTGGCACAAAAGGACAAGCCAAAGAGATTTTTGAAGAAGAGGAATATGCTACTCCAAAAGAACCTATAGCAAAGGAAGTTGTTGTAGAAGCAATTCCTACACAAAGCATGTTATTTCCAAGTTATTAGACGACAAAAAATAAATCAAAAGGAATTAATGTATGGATATAATTATGAGTTTCCATAAATTGTTCATAAATATTTGAAGGTATGAGACTTATATGCATATATTGGTTCAAATATTTAACTTGTGAGTTACAAAGCACTTCATGGTCATGATATAAAATTGAGTATTCACAGAACATTCCATTATTAGGATTTTCATTGGTGGCTGCAACAACACAGGTTACAAATTCCTAGCTAATAATTTATTCATATCACAAGATCCGTGAATTGGGTATTCAAGATTTTTGGTAGAAGGAAGCATTAAATTGGGATAAACACACCCACAAAAAATATTAGATACCTAGATCATAATTTAAGATAAATCAACTTTTTATTAGACTTGTAGAAGTTGTTTCATATTGCTAGTAATGTTTGCTATGGATCACCAGTAACCTTTTTTATGGATCACCAATGACGTTTGTTGTGGATCTATCAAGTTGCTACATATTTGTTGTAAGTCGTAATGGACACAAAAAGGAAAACAAGACCTCTAAAATGCTAAGGTATCACTAGATGGATAAATTACTTTTCCTATGATTATTTTTTCATTCTATCATGGCTAACGCAATGATGATATGTGTCTCAAGAAAAATGGATCAACCATTAGTTTAAGTGATTTAAAAGATGTTGTTAGGTAAAAAATTGATATATTTTATTAGCATAATGTTCTATTAACAATAGACTTGCTTAACATACATTGAAAAAAATTAGAAGCATCATTTAGTATGGTTCTCACAGTTTGGTTCATCCAACTTTGAAGGATAGATATTGGGGTATAGGGTTGTATGCGGACATGCAACATCTTCAGTTGGGGGGAAATGATGAGTCACAATTTTACCATCTTTTTCCATCCTCTTTCCCTTATTTATAAACCCTTTTCCTTTATGGCCTATAACCATTTATTAATCCTTTTTAATGTACAAATGTTGGATTAGGCTCAAGGTGTTTTTCCATTGCATTCTCTATTTTTTCATTTGATTTTATGATTAAAGATTAGGAAAAGTGTGTACTTGTATTTATCTTTGAATAAAGGATTAGTTTACAACTTCTTGTAGATGCATTTGCTACATAATTGTTTACTACATATATTGTGCTATAGATCCATACACTACAATTGCTACATATCTTATGCTATAGGTCCACAAGCTATAGGTTGAACATGGTTCTAGTGAATGGGTGCAGAGTGTTTTCTATAGGTCCACGAGATGTAGATCCATGTGTTGCATATTTATCATTCCATAGATATGGGAATCAACCACCACCAACCACGTAGCCACTTGGGGAAGATAATAGAAGAATAAATTCATGGTTTTAATTGTTGGAGGGAATATTTCTATAGACCCACTTATACAAATCCACTTTTCTACATCTTTATGTGTTCTAGATTAATTTGGGCAGCTACCATTTATTTGTTGAGCATGTTATGAATTCATGGAAGTATTGCTACATGTTACTATGATGGGGTAATTATAGCTAGATACATCAAAGCACTTTCCCATTGACTTTTTCCATTGACTAAAAATTGTCTCATATCTTCCTTCATGGAAGGA
Source organism: Picea engelmannii (assembly GCA_009831015.1). Taxonomy (NCBI): domain Eukaryota; kingdom Viridiplantae; phylum Streptophyta; class Pinopsida; order Pinales; family Pinaceae; genus Picea; species Picea engelmannii. Next base: position 111,120 of record ML804779.1, read on the forward strand.
AAGTGTTGCTACATGTTGCTATGATGGAGTAATTATAGCTAGATACATCTCAACACTTTCCCATTGACTGGAAATTGTCTCAAATCTTTCTCCATGTGTGGTTTTAATTGTTAGAGATAAAAGGGGGTAGATTGATTGTGGCCATGTGTGCAAATCCATTATCTTACGAGATTTAAAGATCTCCATTGAATATGCCATGGATTTAGGAAGCCAACACCATTAAAAACTATTTGGGACATATTTTGGGCAAGATGTTATAGCTCACAAAAATTATTACAAATTTGACTGTCAATGGAAGCTAAGTTCGATGAGAGTTAGCAAGAATCATGAAAACCATTTTCTATGTGTAGTTGTGAACTCTATAAAGTTGAAAATCGGTTGTAACCAATGGGGATTTATTAATTCTCAAGTGGATTCATACTTGAATATTTGTTATTTCTATTTCAAGCAATATCATGTATAAAAGAGAGTGCCCTCTATGTTCTTGAGGAGGACACTTAGAGAAAAAAGTTTGATTTATCATGGCATAGTGTAAAATTTGTGGAGATCTGATTTTTCAATATAGATTACAGTTTTCTAATTTTTTGTGCATATGTTTTGATGTGATTTGATGTTGCTGTAGATTAGAAAAAATATGTTCTACAGAGTAAGGGCCCACTTCGGAAAAAAAGAGCGATGCTTAATGTATCTTGTCCTTTTATTTCTATTTATTTGAATTTCACAAGTATGTTTCAATTCAAGTATTTTTAATTCTACAAGCGTGATTTATTTTTTGTCAAAAGTGTGGTGTGTTTTCTTTTTTGCAATAGTATTTTCAATTTATAGATTAGTTTTTACCAGAGTTTCCCAACAATGGGAGCGATGATCTATGGAAAAGGAAGTGGGTAAATCATGCAAGTAGATTTCTTGGTGACAATAGGATTTCCATTAGCATTATTGATGTTCAAGTACATGATCATTTCCAAGAGTGACTAAGCTAGATTTGGATTTATGTATGTATTGGTGTAGTTTCCTTTTCATAGAAGTATATTAGAAAACTAGTGAAAGTAAAGAACTTGGTGCCTTCATATATAGTACACGACATCTGTAAGTATTTGGACCTCGAGTTGACAATTTAATGCACAATACATATATTGTTACTCTTACTTCCAATTTTATAGTAATAAAATAGCTTGTCAACTTGAAAACGTTGACCATGTACAATCCATATGTACAGGTGGTTGACTACGTGGTTCTTGTTGACCCAATGGAGGTTTCCAATAAGGATGCATTTGATTGATTCAATTGTTTTGGTTATAAATATTATGTGATTGGTGGAAATAGTTTTGTAGAGGATATACAAGAATTGATGCAAGGATATCCCAGTAACCCTCTTTCTGAAATAGTTAAATGTATCATTATAATTTATGCTAGTTTAATAGATACCGAAGCAATGTCATTGAAATGGGATCATAACATAGATAGTGACTGCGTGATGTCCATGCCATTTATTCAAAGGTTGAGATTTATCCATAATAAATTTCAAGAAATATGTAATGGGGATAAATCAACTAAGGTTGATGCAAGTTTTCAGAAGTGATGTTGTATGGAAATAGGCTTTCTAATCGATGACGTAAGTGTGAAACAAAAAATTCACAAAGGAAGTATTGCATTTAGAATTACTGACAATTTTTTTCAATTGGAATTTAAAACCAAACAAACATGGGATTTGATTGATGAGATATTTACATTGTGGGAGAATATTAGTATAAAGAATTAGAAGGTAAAAAAGTGTAAAACCTTAGGATGTAGCACTGATAAGATAGGTCCTGAAATCAAAAGCTTTCTTTAAGAAGAGATATTAGAGATCAATGGAAGGAGTGAATATATATATATATATATATATATATATATTATAAGTGAGTATAGGTTCATGTATTACTAAAAGAGATTATGATACAAAAAGTGGGACTTCTTGATCTACCCAAAGGGAAACCAGACCAGGGGTTACAGAGTTGTGTTTTCTGAGATAACAGAGGGGTATGACTGGACCACCACCTTGGTAAACCGACCCAGTCCTACCATATCCAATTTTGAAAAACTAAACAAAGTCATATATGTAAAAGACACAAAAAAAACACACACATAAATTGAGGCTGAGCCTTTGTTGAGCAACATGACTTGACCATTGGCTGAATAGGCGCTAGTCTAGGATGATAAGGTGTTTCTTTCCTGCATCCTCCCTGTTCTTGTTCTCTTCCTTCTGGACAACCGTCCGAGTCTTTCTGATACAGGCTGGTTCTCCATTTTCGTCCACTGGCATGATGTCCATGTGATGGACATATCGCAAGTATAGGAGGAATTGGGTTGCCACTCGCTCCATCTTCTCCTTTTGGTCCTTCTGATCCTTAGCTAGCCGCTTTGTACTGACTTCCAAGTTGTTAAGCAACTCAAGATCTCTTTTAGCAGTTTTTTGTGGTCCTTGTTTTCCTTTCGGCTAGCATATTTCCTTTTAGAGCTCACCTTGCCTATTAATATCTTTGTTTGCTACGCCATCTCCATCGTTTTGTGGTAGAGGGTTTCTCTGGGCTGTGTGGCCCGTGGGTCTGTAATCCAGTCTGCTTCCTAAATCAGTTCCTCCCAAGATTTACCCTTTCGTTTAGTATTGATTTATTTCTACCATCTGGTGATGGTTTCTTTTCCTTTTGGTTCAACAAGCATATGAAAGGTACTCTTAGTGTCTCTAGCCGCTTGCTCCATCCTTGTAATCCTCTAAGGGCTTGTCAGATGTTCTTTCCCCTGGGGGATTCTCTTGCTGTGCGTTCTCTTCATATGAACCATCCCGACTGGTTCATGGTAGTTTTTTCCTTGGTTTCTCCTCCTGTTCTTGTTTACACAGCCCTTGTTTTTGTGGCAGCTCCTGCAGTTGCGCTTTTCCTTTCTGTATCTATTCCTGGTGCCTCTTCTCTTATGGGATTTCCCCAGCTATGGGCTCATCCTAGCAATCATGGTCTGCCCATATAGGCAAACCTTCCCATCCTTTTTCGACCCTGCGTCGACCCTTGCCCCTGCTCATTGTACAACCAATTGTGCTACTCCCCATACCTGTGCTTGGGTAAGGTGTATCCATACTGGTCCATGGTGTCACCTTTTTCCCATGATCATTTGCAGCCTGCTGAATGTCGTCTATACTTTCCCACGATCTACCTTTTCACTTCTTCCTATTGACAAGACCTTGGTGTCGAACCCCCGTCTGTTGTGTGTTCCAAGTTTGCATTGTAACTTGTGGTCGAGTGTTGGGCAGTCAGATTCTGCCTAGATCCTTCGTGCCTGCCAGTTGGCCTTGTGCCTCCCTCCTCGATGTGGCCTTCCATACTTTGGCTGCCGTCACAGTCCTTTGTCGCTAGTTGGATGAAGTCAGTTCTGAACTGCCCAATCAGGATGTTACTCTAGGTAGTGTCTAGATCTGGTCCTTCCTTATTAACCCCCTCGTTAGTGATTATGTCTGCCAGTCCATTCGTTGACCTGTGTACCTAGCGCAACTCCACTGTATTCATTGTTTGCAGATGCTCCTGGATTTTTTGGAGGGAGTGTGCCAAGTGCCAGTGCCTCTAAATCTTGCCCAATCTGGTGCCATTTTGGACTCTCTTAATTGTGTTTATAACCAGTTTGGAGTCACCTTCCACGATGGTATTTGTCATCCTTTCACGGCTTAGAATCTCGAGGTCGATCTCTAGGGCTCAAAATTCTACTGCGTTGTTGGTTGAATTTCCCATACTTCCAGCATATAGCCGGAGTATGTTACCGTCACTATCCCCAATTACCCCTCCCATTCATGTCATGCCTAGGTTTCCTTTTGGCGGCCCGTCGAAATTCAATTTGAGGGACCCTGCTGGAGGGGAATTCCAGTTGTGCTCACCTAATTGGAGTTGTGGTAGCTGTCTTACTTGAGTGCAGTTGTTCCCATCTTTTAAGTGGAAATATTCTAGGACTCAGGAGTCCTGGCCTTCGAGCTGCGCTCTTACTATCTGGAAGTTGTGGCTCTGCACCGTTTCTCTTATCCAAGAGATTATTGTTTCCTTGAGTTTCCCTTCAGGCCAACTTTCATTCCTGAAGAGGCATCGATTTCCCTCTTTCCATATTTCCCATATGATCATCCCCAGAATGAGAGTCCAAAAGAGGTTCACCTCTTCATTTTCACTGTAATTCTCATTCCAGGTATTAATAGTTGCACAGATGTTACCTGGGATCCTATTGCACTGTCGAAAGATACCAGCCACCTAGTCCCAGATTTTTGTTGTGTAGTTACATTCATCTAGGAGATGATTCATTGTTTCTTCCTTAGCCTGACAGATGTGGCATCGTGATGGGCCAATGAATCCCATTTTCCTTAGGTTTTCCCAAATTAAAATTCGGTTGTGAAGTACTAACCATTTCAAATTTTTTTATGTTTGGCCATTGGTGGCTATTCCAAAGCTTATCTCATTGTTGCATTGGATCTTCTTGGTCTTGGTCCGCGATGTAATGTCAGGCTTCTTTCAAGTTGAATTCCCCGCCATTTTTTTGCCCCCATCTTAGTTGCCCTCTTGTTTTGAGACTGCAAGTTTCCTTTTCCTCAATTCCTCCTCCACCCTTTCCACGATTGTTGCGGTCCAGTCTATATTTTGTGAACTGAGATTATCCCAGATTCTCCATCTGTTGCAATATGTTTCTTGTTTCTAGTAGTGGTAGAATTTGGTTTTTCCTTGCACGATCATGTCCTGTTGGAGTTCCTCCTTGTCCGGATTTTCCATTATGGGTTCCTGTTGCCATGCATCCTCCCAGAATCTAGTTGTCTTACCATTCCTAACTTCCCAAAAGTTGTGTGTCTAGATCCAGGCTTTTTTGTGCCAAGCTAGACTCCAGATGGTTGATCCCTTCATGTTGCCCCTAAAGCGGATTCAGTCCTGGTTGTTTATGCCCGGGGCATACTTGGCCTTCCATAGGTTTACCCACAGTGTAGAAATTTCTTTGACCCATCACCACCATAGTTTCACCCCGTAGGCTTCATTGGTTACTTGTGGGTCTTGTAGCCCCATGCTTCCTTTGATTTTTGGTTTACAGACATTCTCCCAGGCCACCAGGGCCCATTTCTTCTTTGTTTCCTCTCCTCGCCATAGGAAGTCCCTTTGGATGTTTCTTATTTTTTGTAGTATCCCTTTGGGGGTGGGAAATACAGACATCATATAGGTTGGAATTGCTTGCAGAACCGTCTTGGTGAAAATGAGTCTCCCCGCTATGTTGATGGATCTGTACATCCAATTTTTCACCCTCTCTTGTAACTTGTTGATCACTCCTTCCCATGTTGCCATTTTGTATGCTGTGTCTGTCAGGGGGATGCCCAAGTACTTGGTTGGGAGTGTTTTGCACTCAAATCCCAAAATATTTTCGAGGTTTCTTTGGATTGCAGGGTTGGTGTTGAAGAAATAGATCATAGATTTGGAGTGATTGATCTCGACACTCGAGGCTTCCCCAAACTCTTCTAAGATTCTTTTATAGGATTTTCCTTCCTTGACTGTGGGTGTGCCATGTAGTAAGGTGTCATCCATGAACTATTGGTGTGTAGAGGTCAGACAATTTTCAAAAGGTTTGATGCCTATTATTTCTCTTGCTGCTATTGTGATTTTTATGCTTCAACTGAGACCTTCCATCATAAAAATGAAAAGGAAGGGGGAAAGCAGGTCTCCTTGTTTGATGCCTCTTGTAGGCCAGAAAGGTTTGGCTGGGACTCCATTTATTAGTAGCGAGTAACTTGTCATTGAGACTAGGCTAAAAATCTAGTTGATCCAGTGTTGGGTGAAACCAAAAGCTTCCAAAGTCTTGACCATGTAGTCCCAGTTAATTTTATCATAGGCTTTTGCAAGGTCAAGTTGTATTATCATCCCCCCTCTCCTTTGGATTTTCAGGGTGTGGATTATCTCATGGGCATGGATGATGTTGTCCACGATTTGTCTTCCTTCCACGAAGCCCACATGTTCTTGTGAAATCAGTGTGGGTAGGAGGGGTTTCAATTTATTGGCTATGACTTTGGAAATTATCTTGTAAACCACATTGCATAAAGCTATAGGTTTGTATTGGTCGAGGGTCCTTGCTTCATTTTCTTTGGGAATTAGAGTAATCATTGTGGCATTTAACACTTTTAGGATGGAGGTCGACCATATAGAGTCCTCCACCACCCTATAAACATCATGTTTGACCACTTCCCAACAGGCTTTGAAGAATTCCACTGTGAAACCATCTGGACCAGGGGCTTTCCCGTTGGGCATCTCCTGGATCACTTTATCAATTTCCTCCTTAGCAATGGGTTTGTTTAGGTTGTTATTTTGTTCCTCGGTGACTAAACGGGGAATTTGCTGAGTTATCCTTTGGATGGCCTCCGTTCAGTCTTTATTGGGTTCCTGGGCTATCCCATGGAAGTGACTTACTACAATATTTTCTATCTCCTTGTGGGATTCTCTCTCGATCCCATCCTGATCCTTGATTTTCAAGATTTTGTTGTGGGCTCTTCTGGCAATGGTTGTTCTATGAAAAAACTTGGTGTTCATATCTCCTTCCTTTAGCCATTTGATTTGGGACTTTTGGTGCCATAGAATTTCTTCTTGCTGGCATCTTGCCTCCCATTCCTAGGTCATTTGGATTTCTTCCTTTTTTCGATCCTCTGTATAGCATGCTGCTATGCATACTTCCTAGAGTTTTTTGATTCTCTGTTCAATATTTTCCTTCTCTTGGTTTATGTTTCCAAATATTTCCTTGTTCCACTCCTTGAGCTTATATTTGATGTACTTTAGTTTTTTTACAGAGTTTGAACATCCTTGTCCCTTGCTCCGGTTGTTCCTCCTGCCACCAATGGTTGATGTTTTCCTTGAAGGCGGGGTGTTCTATCCAAAATTTCTCAAACTTGAAGGGTCTATTCTTCGGGGAGGTTGGGAAGTCTACTTCTAGTTGGACTGGCCAGTGATCAGAACCCCCCCTGGGAAGGATGCTGCAGTCTACGGTTAACCCCTGCATAATGATGGATTCAAACACAAGGAATCTGTTAAGTCTTATCACAACCTGATGTTGGTTTATCCTTTTATTGTTCCAGGTGAACTATACATTATTGGTTCTGATGTCCACCATCTCTACTATGTCTATGAACATTGAGAATTCTTCTGTAACTCTATCCAATCTCATGGTGCCTCCTTTTTTCTCCGCAAGTGATGTGATGATGTTGAAGTCCCCTGCTAAGATTCAGTGGAGGTTGTTGGAGTGGGATTTTAGGTCTTCTAAGTCTAGAAGCATTCTTCTCTTTTCCTCTAACATTTGGGGTCCATACACAATAGTGCACAAAACCATCTCTGTATTACCAATGATTTGCATGTTAACCGAAAGTGTGTGCTTGGTAGCCTCTGCTGCTATTAGGTTCATCACTTATGGATTCCACAAGGTGAGAATTCCTCCTACCATCTGTTGTCCTTCGACAGCCAGCATCTTGTACTTGCTCCATTTTTTTTTGCTAATTGTTTCCATTCTATCTATAGTGCATTTTGTCTCTTGGATGAAACAAAGGTCTGGTTGTTTCTTCCTAAGTCTATTTTTAAGGATTCACTGCTTTCGTGGGCGATTTAGGCCTCTTATATTCCATGTAATAATATTCATTTAAACATGGGGGGGGGAGTTGGGAAATAGATTTTTGATCTTACTTGAGTTTATCAACAGAGTTCCTAGTTTCTGTAGTGCTACGCTGCTCGATTTCCAGCCTTTTTTCCTTCTCGTCTGCTTGGGTGAGAGTTTCGGTTGTCCCTCACCTGCTTTGATTCCTAGGTGTCCTATCTCCTCGTGTGTGCGCTTGAGCCCTCTTGATTTGGCTTCCTCCCTTAGGAGGAACATATATTGGATGTGGTCTAGTTGCTCCGCTGGTACATTGTATATGCCTTTCCTTTTCCATTGCTCCAATATGTTCGGGAGATCCATCCCTTCCCTTTCCACAATGTCTCTGAGATCAAGATCTTCCGTTCCTACCTCACTTGGAGTCATTTCCGTGTCTCCTTCTGTGTCCTACATGGGGGTGTTGGCATCTATGGTTTCTTCGTCCATAGGATTTACGCTATCCCCCTGTCCCATCTTCTTTCTTGGGCTTTCTGTGTACTCATTTGTTTCTTGATCCTTGGTTTCTTTAGCTTTTGCCTTATCCTTTCCTCCTTCTTCCCCTTTGTTGGTCTTGTCCTATCCTTCTATTCTATTCCTGGCCTTCGGATTGATCCCTGTTGTGGTTTTACTTTGTTTCTTGTTAGCTCTGTTCATGTGGTTCGGCGTTATAAATCCATCCTCATCCTGTTGTAGTTTGGTGTTTTTTGCTTCTTGTTTTTTAATGAAAGGACATTCTCTGATTAGGTGTCCATGTTCATGACATCTTCTACATCTGAATGGGATCTGCTCATAGTCAATGTTTTGTATCCATTCCTCATCCCTGAATTCCAGGCTTATGGATTTTGGGAGTGCCCCCGACACATCCATCTCTATGCAGATTCTTGCATAAGATGTATATATCCCTTTTAGGGTTGCTTCGGATGTCTTCACATGTTTTCCCAATTTGTTCCCTATTGCTTCGAAAGTGGAAGGTAGCCAGTAATCTAATGGAAAGGAGTAAAGTCTCAGCCAGACAGGTACATTTTTGAAAGTTTCTTTCTCTGGGGAGAATTTTTCCTTCCATGGTTGCATGTACAGTCCTGCTGAGACGTGGATGTATGCCCCCCCCTCAAAGACCTTATCCCTATCTTCCAGGTTCATGAATACTGTTGTGAAGAAGCCTTTCGAGACCAGATGGAGTTCCACTTCTCTGCTTGGCTTCCATTGATATTTAATCCAGTTGCACAGTGTTCTTTCTGTGGGCCACAAGCCCATAAACTTGCATATTAGCCAATGCGTCTTCATCTAGTCCCTGTAGAGTTGCGTTTGTGGATATTCCAGTATTACCTTGGGCATCATTATTGTTTTTGGTTTACATGGGTTGCACCCTTCTGCCCCATTGGGGCTTTCCATTTCTTGCGCTTCCTTCTGAGTTTCTCTGGCTTCTTCCCCCATGCGATCGATTTTTCCCGAGTTTCTTTCCTGGCTCTTTTTCGGTTCTAATCCAGAGGTGCTTTTCATTGGCGCTTTGAAACCTATGGCTCATGGGACTTTCCCTTTGTCTACCACTACTTGCTTGTATGAGGGGGTTCCATTACCGCCCCCCTTGATACTCATGTTGTCCTCTGTTGTGACCGCGACTGACAAACCCTAACTTGCAGTTGATCTAGACCCTCAACCTAACCGTTGCTTTTTATTAGACTGTTGTATCATGGATATCAAATGTTCCCATTGTTCTCTGTTGCTGCTCTCTCTCTCCATCCCACAGTTTAGTGGTAAGTTGTGTGGAGCGCTCCTGTTAGTTCTCTGTTTTGTGTATGTATGAATGCTTGTGTAGTGTATGTCTGTATATGTGTCTCTATGTGTATATTTGTATATGTGTGTCTCTGTGTGTTTGTTTGTTTTGGGATGGAGGAGAGAGAGCACCAACAATCATACATACATATGCAGTTGCAGGGGCCACCCAAGCCAAACATCGTTGATTAGATTTTGATTTTGTGTAGTCTTTTCTTCTCTGTTTTGTTTTGATCAGCTTTATGTTTGATGCATTAATTTCTTATTTTCTTATGCCTTTATGGTTTATTGTATGTATATTTTTGTTAAAATGAAGGCATTAATGGATTGACCCGGTAGACTCGGTTTCAGAAAGGCATTGATGGTTTGAGGAATTTACACTCGGTTTCCGAAAGGTATTGATGGTTTGAGGAATTTACTGTGAAAAAGGTAGAATGTTTAGACTACATTATTTCTATTTAGATGCAGTTTTTCCTTACTATTCTTGACATGGTGCTTGATTGGTTTGCAGGTTAAGTGGAGGATGATGCTAATCAACTGATCAAAGCATCACATTATTATTTAGAAGTCTCTTCATTAAGAACAACCTACACATACGATCTTAGGGTTGTCTTAATGTAAGGATTATGTTTGCTGCCAGAGAACAAATACACAATGGATGAGAATGTGCAAATCGATGAAGCGGGCATGTGCTTGGCAAGGTCGAAATTGAGCTATGGAAAACTGTATGGGTTTTCCAGTAAGAGGTAGGGTTTTCTAGTGAAAGGTACAGTGATTCCTTTGTCAAATCATTTTTCTCCATTCTTTCTTTCCATTTCTCTCAAAAATTATACTTTTTAGTTTATGAAGATGATAAGATTAATTTTTTTTAGTTTAAGAAGTTGATAAGATTAATTTTTTAGTTTACAGAGATTATAAGATAACAGATTTCTAAACATTAGAAATTTGTTTGTTCCTCTTTTTCGTGAATAGAATATAAAATGTTATATTTTTTTTTTCGGTTTATGGAAGTTTAAAAGATTTATGTTTGATTAATTTTTTGAGATCACCAAAAGTTGAAGTTCTTCCTTGATAATCTTAATGTAATTATATAAGCTCTATTTCAAAAATAATTTTAAAGTTTGGATAAGGATTATTATATAAAAGAATGTTTCTTGTTAAAAATAATATTAAGTTTGGATAGGGATTATTTATATAGGAAAGCTCATTTTAAAAATAATTTTAAGTTTGGATGGGGATTATTTATATATATTGAAATCTCATAAAGTTTATTTTGTAATATACCTTTTTATAAAGACAAAGCTATTATGTATGTATGACATGTTTGAGGTTTTAACAAATAATGATCATTATTGATAATTAGAGTGTATATAGGAAATCCTACTCTCTTTTTTTCCTCAATTATCAAAATTAGTTTCAATAAATGCTTTGCTTCATCCATGTGATAGAATTGTGTCCAAAATTTGTTTTGAAAATCAACAAGACTATAAAACTTAAATTATTGACTTAACATCGGTAACATTCATGGTCAGGGCCTTGACACGGTCTCTTGTAGTTAATGCTTGGCACTAAACCTTTGTAGCATAACATGCTTCAAACCTTTGTAGCTTAACTTCAATTTTTGGTGCATATTTAATTGCTTTTTGTGCGTATTTAATTTTTTCTCGAGTTTGTGTGGTCATTGACTCCACAATCATCATTGGATCCTTGGGATTGTCCCTTATAGTTAATGCTTGGAATATTTTTAGCTTAACATTCTTGGAACCTTTGTAGATTAACTTTGAGCTTTTGTGTATATTTAATTTTTCTCCGAGCTTGTGGTCATTGAGTGCACTTCATGGAAATGCTCTATCTTGCAAACATGGAGTGTAATTAAACCTTTTACACTCCCACTTAGTGATAATTAGATAGTTCAAATGATTAGTGGTAGTCAACGAACATCCTTTTCCTTGGTGTGTTGAGTCAAGTTCATGCCACACATTTCACATAGTATTATTGAGAACTTGAAATGGATCAACACACTCTTGCAATAGACCTATTGTAGCTTCCTTCCTCAAGCTTCCATTTTACATGCTCCAGGTTAGATATGTTGATGATTGCAGCTTCATGAGACATTCTCCAGGCCATTCTCCTTTGGACTGAGTTGAGACGATCTGTGAGAACGCCTATGAGATGGGTGAGTCATACTCCTCTGGACTGAGTTGAGATGGCGCGTGCGGTCTCTTGTCGTGTTCCTCTGGACTAAGTTGAGACGACTTGAGATGGTCTCCTATTGGACTCCTATGGACTTAGTTTTGTCAACTTGAGATGACTCTCCGGATAGTACTCATATGGACTTAGTTGAGTTGATATGTTGAGAGTGATGTCCCTATAGATGAGCACGGGTGGATGTGTCCCTAGTGGCAGATCACTAGAGGATGTGTGATATCCCTTGCTATATTGTCAAAGAGTAAGACTTTGGTAAAACCCTCATTTGTATTGTAAAGGGTACAAGTTGGCCCCACCATGTAAAGATAATTAATATTGTGTAAAGATTAATGATATTGTTGAGTTATAGAAGTCGGACCTATTGTGCCAATAGACATGTCCATTTGATGTGCTAGGTCATGTATAAATAAGAGAGTTAGATCCCCATTTTGGATCACTCACTCACACTTGTTTCATTATCTCAACACCTACTTGTAGGGCTGAAGTGCACACTTCTCTTAGGCGCAATATTTCTTGGTCATAGAGAACCCTCTTGTGTGCACTAGGGTTTGTGGTGAAAGGGTGATCTTCTCTTGACTCTATAGCAAATGATTGTTGGATTTTTCCCTTGGTTGAGAAGGGTTTTCCCAGGATAACTTCTTGTGTTCTTGTGCATGGTTATTCTTCTTCTGATCTTGGTTACTGCAACTATTGTATATTGTATTGTTGCATTGTTTATGGTTCAAGTTCATGCTAAATTGAAATAAAATACATGTGCCTTGAGATAAGCATTTAAAATTAAACATGGTATCATAGCAGTGCTCCTAAAGAGCCATTGCACAAGCTATTCCAAGCTAGTCGTCACCTTTTTGCTAAAACTGCAAAAACAACCCCCTTCCATTTTCCTTGTCAAGCTAGTTTTAACACTTTCCCCTTGAACATTGGGCCTAATTTTTTCATAGGAAGGTACGAACTAGTATAGCACACCACCTGCAACTCTAATTGAAGAAGTTTTGATTTTCATCCCTAGAGTTTCTACAAAATTTCGGTTTTAGGGTTATTGTAGAACATTGGAGTATTTTTACAGCTTGTTGAGGTTCCTTTGACTCTCTAGGGTTTCTTCTTGGCATTCATAAGTCCAACAAACACCCCAGAGACCTCCTCTTGAAAAACTTTATGGTTTCTAGCCTAGCTATTAGGATTTGTGAAGAATCTGCAAGCCATGATGAACAAAACTTTGGTGGAAGATAGGATTGATGGAACAAGCAACTTCAACTCCTGGTATGAAAAAAGTTGACACCATTGCTACCTTCTTCATGAAGATTTCAGAGATCAGAGACCAGTTAGGTGCCAATGAAGAAACATCACAGACAAAGAGCTTGTCATGATTACTCTCAATGCTCTTCCAAGACATTGGGAACCATTCATTCAAAGTATCAGTGGAAGAGAAGACTTACCTCAATTTGATCGTCTATGGGTAGAATGCACCCAGGAGGAAACCATAATTATAGCCAAAGGTGTGCAAGACTCCCATCATGATGAAAATCAAGATCTTGCTTCTCATACAAAGAGAGGCAGAAGAAATAGAAGAAGTTTCAGCAAAGCATTCAAAGACAAGAAAACTTCAGCAACTCCAGGTCATGAACACAGAAAAGGCATTTCAAGGATTCAATGTTTCAGATGTGACAAGTATGGACACATTGCGAGAAATTGTCCTACCAGGAATAAAAGAAGATAACATGCATCCACTGCAGATGTTGATTTAGAACCACCTCAGAGAGATGAAGACATAAAAGATGAAGCATTCTTCTTCATTTCAACACTCTCAGGTACCGTTCCTACTGATAGTGATATTTGGTTGATTGACATTGGTGCTTCCAGAAACATGACTGGATATAGAGAACATCTAACATACCTTATAGAGGAAGAGTCTCGTCTGCATGTTGTACTTGGTGATAATGCCAGATATACTGTGAAGGGAGTTGGAACCTCTTCTTTCCAACTAGATTCTGACATACCTCTTCAATTAAGTGAGGTACTATATGTACCTGGGATGAAAAGGAACCTTGTCTCTATTTATGGATTCTGCTCGGGTGATTGGTGTTCGAGAAAACAATTTGTACATATTGATTGTCCGACCAGTTCAGGCCTTATTACATGATACTATTAGCCTGAGCGAGCTATGGCACAAGAGACTTGTTGATTTACATTATAGAGCCCTTCCCTCTTTAGGGAAGATGGTGACAGGCCTTCCAAAGATACATATTGAGCATGATGGAGTTTGCAGAGGTTGTGCTCTTAGCAAGAATATCAAGGGGTCCTTTTCGAGCAGTGACAGTAGATCCAAGGGGATCTTGGAATTGATACATACAAATGTTTGTGGACCCATGACTATTGCTTCCTTGAATGTATATTTGTACTATGTGCTCTTCATCGATGATCACTCTCGGAAGACGTGGATTTACTTCTTGAAGACCAAGGATGGATTCCTTGTGACATTTCAAGAGTTTAAAGCTCAGGTTGAGAACCTGACCTGGAGAAAGATCAAGGTGTTGAGATCAGACAATGGAGGACAGTACACCTCCAGGGATTTTAGTGATCTCTGTATTGAGGCAGGGATCAAGAGGGAGTACACCATTCCTTATAACCCTCAACAAAATGGGGTTGCAGAGAGGAAGAATAGATCCATTGTTGAGGCAACCAAAGCAATGATACATGATCATAATCTACCTATGATTATGTGGGAAGAGGCATCCATGCCAACAATGTACATTCAGTACAGGAGTCCCCATAAGATTCTGAAGAACATGACTCCCAAAGAAGCTTTGATCAGAGTGAAGCCTGAGGTTGGACACTTTAGAATATTTGGGTTTCCATTATACTTTCATGTACCCAAGGAAAAGAGAATCAAGCTAGACCCTTCAGGAAGAAATGGTACATTTGTGGGGTACAATGAATCTTCAAAGGCATACCAGATCTACATCCCTGGTCAGAGACAAATCAAGGTTAGCATATATGTCACCTTTGAGGAAGAGATAGCCTTCCGAAGATCCAGAGAATCTCATATGGATATTAACAACGAGAAGAAAGAAAAGACAATACCTTCTCCCCCTTCAGCAGTTCAGAGGGAGACACTTATTGATCCAGTTGATCCAGTTGATCTCGTAGCTTCAGTTGATGTTCCCAGAGGCATTGTAGTAGGCCAGAAGTGGCATGCATGGGCTCGACAGACTCTGCAAGAGGCAGAGGGACATGCATCTCCTCGTGGTACATTCTGATAGAGCAAGAGAACATAGAGAATTTCAAGCTATGTTTCAACTATGAGCCACATCATTGATAATGAGCCTTATTGTCATGGAGAAGCAACAAATGAGCAGGTTTGGCAAGATGCCATGACCAAATAGTATATGTCCATCATGAAGAATGATGTGTGGGATATTGTTCTGAGAACGGAAGGGAAGTCTGTAGTGACTTCCAAGTGGATCTATAATATCAAACATGCAGCTGATGGAAGTGTCGATAATTATAAAATGATATTTGTGGCTAGAGGATTCTCTCAGGTGGAGGGAATAGATTACGAGGAGACATTTGCTCTTGTTTCCCAATACACTTCCATTCGTATGATTATTTCATTTGCAACATCCATGGGTTGAAGATTACATCATATGGATGTGAAGACAACCTTTCTCAATGGTGAGATTGAGGAAGAAGTTTACATTGAGAAGCTAGATGGATTCATGATACATGAGAAGGAGTCTCACATCTACAGGTTGAAGAAAACCATGTATGGACTAAAGCAAGCACCTCGAGCATGGTATGAAAATATTGATGGATACATGATGAGTTTAGGCTTCAACAAGAGTGTTGTTGATCCAAACCTATACTACAACATTGTTGGTGACAAGTGCCTGATTTTGATCCTATATGTTGATGACTTATTCCTCACCGGTTCAGAAAGCCTTATTTTTGAATGCAAACATGCATTGGCTTCTGATTTCGAGATGAAGGAACTTGGTATGATGCACAACTTCTTGGGACTATAAGTGTGGTAGAGGAATAATGATATTTTCCTGAGTAAGTGAAAATACACAATAGAGATATTGAAGAAATTCGAGATGATAGACTGCAGATCCATGCCTACACCGATGGCGATGAATTTGAAGAAAATGAATGAGGATTCTTCTGATTCAGGCAAGATTGATCCACATCTTTACAGATAGTTGATTGGATCATTGATGTATCTGGTTAACACTAGACCTGATATATGCTATGCAGTGAGTGTACTCAATTAGTTTATGAGTTAGCTGAGACAAACACACTGGATAAAAATGAAGCATGTGCTGATATATTTATGAGGAACAATTGGTTATCGACTGAGATATCCCTCCGATGTAGACATGATTGTATGGATATGCCAATGCAGATTTGGTAGGGAGCGTAGTGGACCAGAAGATCACTTCCGGTTGTTGTTTTACTTTGGGATCTACCATGGTTTCCCATTGTAGCATGAAACAAACTTTTGTGGCTTTGAGTACCATAGAAGCAGAGTACATTGCATTATGTGTGGTAGTTTGTGAAGCAGTGTGGCTTCGCAAGCTCCTTGCAGACTTATTTGGACATGAGATGCATTCCACCATTATCCATTGTGATAACCAGAGTTGTGTGAAGCTCTCTGAGAATCATGTGTTTCACGACAAATTGAAACACATCAAGATCAAATACCATTACATCAGAGATATGGTGTAGAAGAAAGAAATACATGTGTAGTACCTTTCTACACACGAGCAAGTTGCATATGTCTTCACCAAACCACTTGCCAGGATGAAGTTCAAGTACTTTCATGAGAGACTTAGCATGGTGGAGAATGCCTTCCTAGCTGAGAGGGAGTGTTGATGATTGCAACTTCATGAGACATTCTCCAGTTCATTCTCTTCCGGACTAAGTTGAGACAATCTGTGAGAACGCCCATGTGATGGGTGAGTCATACTCCTCTGGACTGAGTTGAGATGACATGTGTGGTCTCTTGTCATCCTCCTTTGGGCTGAGTCGAAATGACGTGCGTGGTCTCTTGTCGTGCTCCTCTGGACTGAGTTGAGATGACTTAAGATGGTCTCCTATCAGACTCCTATGGAATTAGTTGAGTCAACTTGAGATGGCTCTCCAGATAGTACTCCTATGGACTTAGTTGAGTTGATCTGTTGAGAGTGACGTCCCTGTGGTTGAGCACAGGTGGACATGTCCCTAGTGGTAGAGAACTAAATGATGTGTGAGATCCCTTGCTATATTGTCAAAGAGTAAGACTTTGGTAAAACCCTAATTTGTATTGTAAAGGGTACAAGACGGCGCCACCATGTAAAGATAATTAATATTGTGTAAAAATTAATTATATTGTTGAGTTATAGAAGTTGGCCCTATTGTACCAATAGGCACATCCATTTGATGTGCTAGGTCATGTATAAATAAGAGAGTTAGATCCCCATTGTGGATCACTCACTCACACTTGTTTCATTATCTCAACACCTACTTGTAAGGCTGAAGTGCGCACTTCTCTTAAGTGCAATGTTTCTTGGTCATAGAGCACCCTCTTGTGTGCACTAGGGTTTGTGGTGAAAGGGTGATCTTCTCTTGACTCTATAGAAAAGGTTTGATGGGTTTTTCCCTTGGTTGAGAAGGGTTTTCCTAGGACAACTTCTTGTGTTCTTATGCATGGTTATTCTTCTTGTGATCTTGGTTACTACAACTATTGTATATTGTATTGTTGCATTGTTTATGGTTCAATTTCATGCTAAATTGATGTAAACTACATGTGCCTTGAGCTACGCATTAAAAAATCAACAAGATAGTTGGTATCATTAGTGGTAGTTAGTTAATTCCCTTTTTGCGTGTGTGTTGAGTCGAGTTTATGTCATGCCTTTTGCATAGGCTCCCTCAGAATTTGATAGGGTTCAACACACTCTTGCACATGACCTATTTTAGCTTCCTCCCTAGAGGTTTCCTTGCACATACTCCACCCACAAGACCTCCTTGTGTGTTGCTTTTGTAGAGATGCTTCCATAGGACCTCATAGTGCACCTTCCATGGCCCTTTAGAAGGACATTATGGGAGGATTCCTCTCCCTTACTTTTTCATGGTTT
>ML804780.1:0-19317 GCA_009831015.1 Picea engelmannii
GGTGTCTTCCACCATCTGTAGGAGATCCTCACCTACAAGATCAAAAAAGAAAATAAAGAATTTTGAAGTCCAGCCATCTGGCCCAGGGCTCCTCTCGGTTTTGAAATGTAAAAGTATGTCTTTAAGCTCAGCAAGTGTGACAGGTTTGTAGAGGACCTCGACTTCATCTTTGGAGACTAACTGAGGGTAAAGTCTGGCTGTAGTACCCTTTTCCGGGAGGTTGTGTATGCAGGAAGCTTTGTACTGTTGGGTAAAATGTGAGACAACCTCTTCCTTTAAGGCCTCCTGCCCACGAATATCTAACCCTCTGCTTTTAATAGACCAGATAATCTTTTTGTTTCTGTTAAAGCTAGCTACTTTGTGGAAGAACTTGGAGTTAGAATCTCCACTCTTTAACCAAGTTGCATGGCTACGTAGACGCCATGCGTTTTCCTCTGCGCGCAGAATGGAGTCTCTGTTAGCTTCTAGCCGCTTTAGTCTATCAGACTCCTCCACGGTCCAGTCTGTTGTGGTAGAACAGTGGGTGAGATTGGTTATCTCAGTCTCCAGCGAGAGTAATCGGGCCTGTTCCTCTGCCTTTTTTCTATGGAACCAAGACTTAGACTTAGACTTAAGGACTTTTAGTTTCCAAACAAGTCGAAGCTGCGGGTTAACTTCAGAAATAAATCGTGGATCCGTCCAGACCAATTCGACTAGATCAGTGTAGTCAGCCGACGTAAGCCAGGAGTGGTTAAATTTGAACGGGGACGACCTGGGTAGCTCTGAAAGCCTCAGCTGGAGGAGGACAGGGGCGTGGTCGGAAAAGAAGGGGAACTCCACCCACGAGGATGGTAGTCCAGAAGTAGCCAATAAACCATCTGCAACGAGAAAACAATTCAGTTTTCTGGCGATAGCATTCGGACCAGTCCTACCGTTTCGCCAAGTTGGGGCCAGACGGGTCGGACGAACGTCTATCAGGTTGTTTGAGGCGAAAATCTCTTTGTAATGGGCTTCAGTAGGACCCGACGAGTAGGAGCCTCCCCAGGTTTCATCAGCAGATAGGAAGATGTTCATATCTCCTCCTAAAATGAGATTTGGAAGAGAAAGAATACCACTATCTGCCAGCTGTGACCAAAACAACGGTCTTTCCGAGCAGGGTCCGTAGATGTTTAGCAACGCCATCTCCAGCTTTGTAGCTAAGCAATAGCCTAATAACAGTATGCCCCCACATGACAGGTAGGGTCTCAGCTCAAAAAGACTAGGGTCCCATGCCACCAGCAAACCACCGGAATTTCCTATGGAGCTTACCGCCGCAGGAAACCAAGAAGTACGAAATTGATGAACAAAATCTCTGGCTTTTTGATCGGCCGAGAGGGTCTCTTGGAGAAAGATGAGATCGGGCTTTGTTCGCTCCAACAATCTTCGGAAGGAAGCAGCCTTGAGGGTGCCTCCGATCCCTCGAATATTCAAGGAAAGCACGATCATTACTTAGATCGTGCCAAGGCCTTCATTGCTCTAAGGGCCTTACCGTCCTGAGTGGGCATGACAGAAGCAGATCGCTGTGAGCTTAGTAAATCCTTCTTCGTTCTGGAGCTTCGAGTCTGGAGAGGGGAGAGTTCGGATCCAATGCCTCGCGACCAAGCGAAAGCCTTGGCATCTTTTTGTTGAGCGTTTGAAGTGCCGACCTCTGCTGCAGAAGAAATGACTTCCTTACCTCGATAAACTGGCAGCTGTGAGGTGGATTCCGGGGGCAAGGAAGAAGATGAAGAGGGGTTCAGTGCGGCCAGGAGGAGTACATCATCATCGTCTTCCAATTGTCTATAACCTAGGAGCACCTGTGGGGCAGCTTCCGAATTCAAAGAGAGAGGAGGGGAGCTTGGTTGCATGGTCGAGAGTGAAGAGGTAAGGAGGGATGGGCCGTGGGTAGTGTCGGGAAGCTGTGCAGTTTCAACGGTTGACTGAAGAGGGCAATGAGAAGTGGGGGCAGTCAAGGCTGGTGAGAGGGATAAAGCGACTTGTGGGGGGGGAGTCACTGCGCTACAAGTGGAGGAGAGCCAATGGAAGCAGTTAATGGTTTCCTTCTCAGAAGCGGAAAGAGAATAAAAGAGGGACGGACAAAGCTGCTTCAGCTTATGTATCGATGATTCAGCTTGCCTAGGTAAGGGAAGGGAGGAATCGTGGGACGGATCCAAGTAGGCAAGGGAAGGGTCGGCTTCCATGTAGTCAGGAGGGTTCAGGTGGAGATCAGCGTCTTCAGAAGAGTAGATCGAAGACTTACCAGGACAAGTTCGTCGGAGATGGCCAGTTTCACGGCAAAGGTTGCAGCGGAAAGGAAGCCCAAGGTAGTCCAGGATTTGTAGATGCGTCCGTCCTCTCCATTCTATTTCCAGCTTTTCCGGTAGTCCTGCTGTTATGTCCATCTCAACCAGAACCTTGCCCATTTTCCTCAATGGGCTATTTAGTGACTGAGAGTCGAGAGTTATAAACTTGCCAAGAGCGTTGCCTATAGCTCTTAAGGCTCCTTCGTTCCAGAGGTGTAATGGAAGGCTCGAGAGAAACACCCAGAGGTGTCTGAGTTGGAAGAAATCCGTGTCCGGATTGAAGGCTAGTCTCCATCGCTTAAGCATAATACTGCTACCACCGTAGGCCCAATATGAAGAGAGTAACATAGAAGCCTCATCTGGTGACTTACAGATAAAACATAGCCAACCTTTTTTGAGGTAGAGGACTTCCAGTGAATAACCTAAAAGAGGTAACCACATTAACTTTATCCAGTCCTCCTGAGGCTGGTTACTTAAGTTTTTGTAGGAAACTCGTCCCACCAGTGCGCTGGTAGACATCTTGCAAAGGTCCTCAAGACCCACTCCGTCGCCCAGCAACAAGCGCGTAGATTTTCTATTAGATTTCCACACCTTTCGGCTGTGGGAAGCTCTGTTAACAGCAGTAGGGGCTTTTTGAGTGTCCTGGTGGGAAGATCGGGTATCTCGAGCATGCAAAAGAGAGGAGATGGAGGCAGGGGGGGGTCTGACTGGGACAGGTGGAGCGTTAATCGGTGCGTTGGTTTCTGTCAGTGGTGGAGGAACTAGTGCAACGGGGGACACGGCGGGAACAGGAGGAATATTTAAAATGGATGGCTGGCGATTTGCAAAGGAATCCGCTTTATCGAATAGTCCCTCCTTTTTCCAGATGAGTTTATCAGAAGGCTTCATCAGAAAGTCTGTCAATACGTCCATGTTAAAAAACTCGGCGAGAAAAAGCAGGGTCACTTGAAAAAACTCGGCGAGAAAAAGCAGGGTCACTTGAAAAAGACAAGGCAGCGAGTGGGAGTCAGTGGGAAGAGTGCGAAAGTGGGGACCGGCAGGTTGTTTTGTTAATCATTGCTGGTCAGTGTAGACAGGGCCAAACAGGGATAAGCAGCCCTGTAGATCAGTAGCTGGACAAGAAGACAAAAAGTGCAGGACCGCCAATCCGCAGAATGCTTCTGTAAACTAAACTGAGAGCTTATTACTTGCTTCATTGGATGAACTCATAATGGTCTCATTGGATATATTATAATGGGCTGATTTTCACCCATTGATAGTTGGTGAACATTGAGGTTGTGCCCTTCACGGTAAGTACGGTCTCTTTTTCCTATTGATATGGACTGGTGGATGTAACGACTAAGGATGCTCATTGAATTTCCCTCAACGTAAGAGTTTATTCCGTCTCGGGCCGGTAATACAGAATAGACTTTTCGGTAAGCATTATGCATCCCAGTCAATATGGACTGGTGGATGTAACGACTAAGGATGTTCATTGAATTGCCCTCAGCCGAAGAGTTTATTCCGTCCAGGGGCGGTAATACAGAGTGGACTTTTCAGTAAGCATTATGCATCCCAGCAGTACTCCGATCTCAAATGACCCAGATCATATCAGATGGTTTATATCCTAGCATATAGTGCATATAACGCTGCACTGTGGGTGCTTATTGATCGCCGGGTTTTCCTCCCTGTTAGGTTTACCACGTTTAGATCGGTCTGTTGCCACATGTATCCGACACCGGTCAAAACGAAAGGGGTTTCCGTTCAAAATGTTTTTTCATCCATCCTCCCAGCACTGTTTATAGCGAGGAAACTCATTGTATTTCCGTAAACAGATGACAAAAACACACAGAGACACACAGATCTGAGATGGGTGTTCTAGGTGAAGGATCATTGGAATTCGCTCTGTTAGAAGAGGGAAATACTGTCCTCATACAGTCAGGGAAGGCCAGTAAATTATCCGACCCTTCTATGTTTTTAGTTTTTGGGTTTTGGATGCATGCTCACGGGAAAAAATAAATAATCATAGCTATTCTCCTGGATGTGATAGGTTTCTTTTCTAATTTGGGCTTTTTTGAAAATAATATATTGATTTTTGGTCAGGATTAGAGTAGGGTGTGGTAGGTTTGTTTTCTAATTTGGGCTTTTTTGAAAATAATATATTGATTTTTGGTCATGATTTCAGTTTGCTATAGGAATTTGATTAATGATTTTGTTGCGCTTTTTTTACACAATACATTTTCTATTATCTGGTTCTCCATGGAGTCCAGAGATTAGAACTAAGGGCCTCTTTAACACTTGAGAAATTTTTAATAATGATAAAATAGAGATATCCAGCTTCTGTTCGTATTGTTGGGCATACTTGGGAGAAAAAAATAACAGGGTTGTGAGATCTCAAGCTATGATGGATTTAGGAACATTCTGGTACCTTCAGGCTTGTTCTCTCACAGTTTCGGTTTTGGGGTTTTATTGCTGGTTTAAAAATGATGTTTTGTAATGATAGAATTTGTATATACAATGCGGTTAGTACCAGTCCTGAAACCATGCCAAATTAGAGCTAAGATCAATGGAAAGAATGTACAATAATCATGGATATATTTTTATTTGTGCAGTATACAAACTGAAATGGATTCAGGTCATATTTGTGTCCTCCTAAATTTAAGTACATATTTTTTGTCATTAGAAATTTGGGTTTCTTTATCTCAAGGGAAAACATGGATTTTGCCAGGCAATGCCGATTTACCTTCATTCTGATGGGCTTTTTGTAAATCCATTACATTATGGAATGTTGTTGGAAGTAGCTTGATATCAAACGGTTAAAAATGTATCATAACAGGAGCATGTAACTCGGTAGTAGAGCAACCAACCCGCTGGGCGCAGGTCTTGAGTTCGTTTCCTAGTTGCCCCAATTTTCAAGAAAAGCTTACATTTCAAACATTACTAGAATTAGGAGCACCATTTGTAAAACATATAAACAATACTAGAATAAGGAGAACCAATTATAAGAAATATACGTTTATGTAAGGTCGCATTGCACTCAAAATGATTAGAAGCAATACAGTGGAAAAAAATTGCATACAAAAAATGTTAAAAATCTCAGAAATTGAGAACAATTATCATAATATTTTGCACCCTCGTGATAGTTACAAGTCTAGCAAAATGAAAATTATTTAGCACTCAACAACCCAAACGTGTTGCTGGAGCATTTACTTTTGTTATAGCATCATTTCAACCAAAAAAATTGATAAAAAAATTAAATAAATTATATTAACGTTTTGCATGAGAAGGATTGAGGACAAATGATGAAAATACATGACACTTAAATTAAGAAACTTGAGGCCAATCTGCCTCCCTAAAATTTTAGAAATTTCAATTTTGGTATTCAGCACTATACTAACAATGGAATAAAGATACTCATAAGAAATATAAGAAAATACAGAGAGAACAAGTATTTTAGAAATTTTTAGTGTTTTGAATTTTGGAATGAGCACAATACTAGCAAGGTAAGAAAGATATAAGAAATATAGAGAGAATAAATATGCAAGTATGAGACAGGATGATTTTAATTGTACCGATATTTAACACTTAAAAATTTAATTCTTTTAAAGAAGAAAACCTGGATTAAAGGAAAATTAAATCCTATAAACGAAAACCAAAAACTAATAAGAATTACAACTAGAAATATCTGAGATAGTGTATTGCAACTTTTCAGTCACTAATTTTTACCACTCATTTTTTTTTAGCATTTTTGTATGGTGATCCAATCATTGTTATTATGTTCTTCTACCGTAAGGTCTCAAATTTTGTCCATGGCTAAGTTACATTGTCTATCTTATTTTAATGTTTGGACGTTTGTCAGGCCAGTCAACAAGGGAATTGCATGGGATATGGATCTGTTGATTTTTGGTGTAACGTAGTTTGATGTTTGGACATTTTTCAGGTCAGTCAAGAAGAGTACACAGGGGATGGATCTGTTAATTTTTGGGGAAGGCCTTGTGTAAAAGAAAGTACAGGAACCTGGAAGGCTTGCCCATTCATTTTAGGTTCGTCTCCAAAACCCATGTGAATTGTTGGAAAATGGCATTATAAATGCCTCATATTAATCTGTGAAGTCACCTTTTCGGCATTATAAATGCCTCCGTTGTATTAATATGTAAAAACACTTTTTTCCAGCACCAAACTTGGTTGAAAAGCCTCTTGGGTGACAACTTAGGGCCATCATATAAGAGCATGTAATCTTGAGATGAATCCGAAATGTTTGAAAATGGGTTGAAAAGCCTATTGGGTGACAACTTAGGGCCATCATATAGAAGCATGTAATCTTGAGATGAATCTGAAATGTTTGAAAATGGCATTAAAAATGCTTTTCTGATATTAATTTGTTTCTAAAATGTTTTTTTTCAATAAAACTATGTCGAAGTTAGGAAAAAAAGCTCTTTGTGCTACCACATAGGACCACAGATTTAACCTTATGATAAATATTCCAGTGCCTGTTTTTGGTCAAACTGGATTTCCTGGATGGTCACCCATGCCCCACTCTTACATCATAAGCGACCTAAGACCCAGTTACGAGTCTTGTTACGAGAGATATGAAATGGTCTAATCAGTTGGTAGTATCAGGAGTACGTCCGAGCGAGGTCGTTAACCCATGCTCTCCTACCTCTTACATCATAAGCCCGCTTAATTACAGAATTCTTAACTGAACTTTATAATCGGCGGCCTATCTCAACGTTACGTTTGAGAATCATGTTGTCAACCTATTTAATTTTCACTTTTGCATTGCAGGAAATGAGTGCTGTGAGCGACTAGCATTCTATGGAATCAATACAAATCTAGTGACTTACTTGACAAAAGTGCTGCATCAGGGAAATGCCACTGCTGCAAAGAATGTTACTACTTGGTCAGGCACCTGCTATCTCACACCTCTTTTGGGGGCAGTTTTGGCTGATGCATACTGGGGACGATATTGGACCATTGCAGCTTTCTCAATAATTTACTTCATTGTATGCTCAAACTTTGCCGACATCCGGAGTCCATTTTTCAACTCCGAAGTCGAAATGCTGTTTTCTTTTCGCAAAACTACCTTCTATGTGCTGGTTTAATAACAATTTATTGGTTGCTGCATTGTTGAGGCAATGCTTCTGACAAGCATGCACTGAGTTTTGCAGGGAATGGCAATTTGGACTCTTTCAGCATCTATTTCTTTCTTGAAGCCTCCTTCCTGCACAGAAAGTGACTGCCCAACAGCAAATATAGTTCAATATGGTGTATTTTACCTTGGACTTTCCCTAATTGCATTAGGAACTGGAGGCATCAAACCTTGCGTGTCTTCTTTTGGAGCCGACCAATTTGATGATACCGATCCAAAAGAAAAGAAGAAAAAAGGCTCATTTTTCAATTGGTTTTACTTTTCAATCTATGTTGGGGCTCTTGTTTCATGTAGCATTCTTGTCTGGGTCCAGGATAATGTTGGTTGGGGATGGGGTTTTGGAATTCCTACAGTATTTATGGGATTAGCCATAGGGAGTTTCTTTTTTGGTACACCACTTTATAGACTCCAAAAACCTGGAGGTAGTCCTCTGACACGGATGTGCCAGGTCGTAGTTGCATCATTGCGCAAATTGGGACAGAGAGTGCCCCTTGACCGTTCACTTTTATACGAAGTACAAAACAGGAGTTCTGCAATTCAAGGAAGCCGAAAGCTGGAACATACTGATGACTTCAAGTATATCTCTTGTGTATATTATACATTATACTTATTTTAGCACTGATTGAATATGGTTCTTTGTAAAGACCTGAGAATCCTTTAAATGTGCCGTCTATGTTCTTAAATATTGTGCAGTGCAGAAATGAGAATTGGCATGTTGCAGCACAAGCCGAGCTATTGCAGTTTCTGCTATTTTCTCATTGGAATCTAAGTTTTTTGCAGGTGTCTTGACAAAGCGGCTATAATAACAGATGATGATATTATGAAGGGTGGCTTTTCTAATCCCTGGAGGCTATGTACTGTGACCCAAGTGGAGGAGCTGAAAATTATTCTTCGTATGTTTCCCATCTGGGCGACTGGTATTGTGTTTGCTGCTGTTTATGCCCAGGTTTCCACAATGTTTCTTGAACAGGGCATGACTTTGGACACTAGTATTGGATCCCAGTTCCATATTCCTCCGGCGTCGTTGTCCACATTTGATGTTCTGAGCGTCATGTTCTGGATTCCAGTATATGATCGTCTAGTTGTGCCAGTTGTTCGGAAATACACTAAGAAAGAGAGGGGTTTTACTGAGCTGCAACGAATGGGTATTGGTCTCTTCATATCGATACTGGCTATGGTAGCAGCTGCTTTAGTTGAAATCAAACGGTTGAATATCATCAAGATTCATGACTTGGTCCATGACAAAGGGCGACCAATTCCGATGAGCATTTTTTGGCAGATTCCCCAGTACTTCTTGGTTGGTGCATCGGAAGTCTTTACTTTCATAGGGCAGTTGGAATTTTTCTATGACCAGTCACCTGATGCTATGCGCAGTTTATGCAGTGCACTTTCTCTTCTTACTATAGCATTAGGGAACTATTTGAGTAGTCTTATTGTTACAGTTGTTATGTTTGCAACTGCCAGCGGAGGAAAAACAGGATGGATCCCTGATAATTTGAATGAAGGTCACCTGGATTACTACTATTTGGTATTAGCATTACTCAGCTTCTTGAATTCGCTGGCATATGTTTCTTGTGCCCATGGGTACAAGTACAAAAAAGCCAATTAAAATTCTTATCCCTGAACAGCTACTGGTATATGACGATACACTAGCTGTAACCTAGAATTTTCTGGAGAAGCCATGCAAAACACTGTAATTGAATATTAGAATATTAGATTATGGCTGACCGGCTTAAGAAGAAGCTGCTCAGGGTTGGCAACGTTACCCTTGGATGACATCTTTTCAAGGGTTTGTAAATATGTACAAACTATATTTTATTTGAAGACGTATCGATCTCATAGATGAAAACATTGGAACCTGCAAAGGATCGGGGAGGGGTCGGACATCCGGATAATTAATAAATACAAAATAAATTTTATTTTTTCAAAATTTATAAATATAAATCAACAACAATATTAAAAAACCATATTGACACATAACTATGATTGATTGATTTTTTTCTTTTTAATCAAAATTTATAAATATAAATCACCAACAATATTAAAAAACCATATTGACACATAACTATGAAAATAAAAACATGATAGGTAAGATATTGTGGATGTTAAATTATACATTAAACATTTACTATTTTTTTTAAATAAAAATGTATTACCTTATATAATTAGTAAACTAGTACAAATGTTAAAGTTGCCATATAAATGGAAACTAGAACAGGTTGCAGTTTTGTGAAAGCATCCATGTTTATACTGATGTATATAAGTAGCTGAAAAACAAAATGGAGCCTATCAAAAACTGTAGCTATAACTATGTTGAACATAGAGACGTACATGGGTATAAAAATTAAACACTGGAAGAACCTGGATTGCCATTGCCATTGGAGGGTCGAGGCCAAGTTGGAGCAAATACATAAGGCTGACAACAAGCCGAACATTTGCTTTTGACATGCTCGCTTGAGCAAGAAAGATTCTAGTGAGGGAGGAGGAAGCCACCCATAATGCTTGAACAAATAGAATGGAGCGGATGCCATGCCTTACCTCCAATAACTTGTCAAAATTGGTTATAGAAACCGCCAGTAACTCCGAGTTGACATCACGTATCAGCCTCGTACTAGTCCTGTAACACTCCAGCTCTCGCATCGAGTAGCTCATTAAGTCTCCCATGTTGCACATGCACACCCCCATCCAAGCTGTGTAAATGCTATGCATCCGGAAGAGAAGAGAGGGATGAGAGGCGACAAGGTGCATTTACTACCTTTGGCGCATGATGTCCAACTGTCACCCCATCCAGGGGAGAACAATCTCTGTGGGCTAACTCAATACATTGTAGTAGCAGCGGAGGTGCAGGAAGGAGATTGGCATCAATTGTGATGCCATCTTCTTGTGAAGAGACTCCTTCAATCGTCAGCTTGTCGACAACCTTGTTCATCGTACATGGGAGGGGATAAGAGTGAGAGAGGGGTGAAGAAGGGAACAAAGGGTGTCAAGAGGACCAAGAAGACGCCAACTAGGGGAAACTTTTGCAGGATCAAACCTGTTTATGATCTTGTGATCCAGGTGGATATCGATGACCACCCACCTATTCCATTGGCTCGAAAAACTGTTTTCCACCTTGGCAGTTTTTCGACAGTTTTTTGGGTTCCAAACTTCCAGGGCCGTTTTGAGGCCCTAAACGACGTTTTTTGGGGATTTGGGGCCCAGGTGACCATCGAAGGCACTAATTTAGGCCAATCGAAAATTGTTCTTCTCGGTTAGACCTTTCCAATGGGCTATCGTGTGCCTAAAACGAAGATCGTATGCAAAAGTTACGACCCCAGGAAGTTGATGTACTAACTTACCCAAACGGGGCCCACATGACTTTTGGTGCTTCATCTCCTAGGGTTAAGTTTTTGGATGTCTAGGGTTTTTGACATTCCTGTTTATTGTAAAAGGCCTTCAGAGCCTCATTGTAACCATCTTCTTGCGAATGAGTGCAACCGTCACATCTCTTCTCAGAGATAAGCCGCCACCATTCCAGCAAGCTTGTTTTCCGCTGCATTTTACAGTTTCAGCTTATTTCTTTATTGAATAGAAAACCGGTTTTACTGTATCTCTATTATTCTGTGTTAAACATATTTTAATAATCTGTATTCATTTCGTTATGCTCATAAAATCTGGATCAGTGGTATCAGAGCGGTTTGCTCCTTGTCGTCTTAATGCATGTCCCCAACGAGGTTAGGGTACAAAGAATTGGGTCTCGAGCTTGTTTCTCTTGAGGACAAAAGCTCTCGCACGCCTAAGCGACCTCTCATGGCAGGAGAAAAGAAAGATGATGAGACATGAGATCCTTTCAAAATGTTGCTTGAGGAAGCCCTCAAGCAACAGAGGAACGAGATGATGGATAGTTTCGCGCAAATCCCTCGTCGACTACCAACAGGCGACGCATCTTCCTCGAGCGGAGGCATCGCCCCCTTCAAGGTACAAATCAACTTCGATATTCCTATATTTGAAGGTTAGATAGACGCAGATGTTGTAGACAAGTGGTTGAATCTACTAGAAGGGTATTTTTCTATCCATAACTTTTCGAATAGAGAAAATATTACTTTTATGCTCCTCAAAGTCGTTCCCCATGTCAAATATTGGTGGGAAACTTTCTGTGAGAAAAAGGAAACAGAAGAACCCTCATTATTTACAGTCGCGACCACCTAGGAATCCTTCAAGGATGCTATTAAGGAACAATGCCATCCTGTCAGAAGTTATGACGACTTGTATACCAAATGGACCACACCGCAACAAGAAAGAGACCAAGCAGTGCCAAAGTTCACAAATATCTTCCATACCATGCACACCAAGCTGGGTATCAAAGATTCAGAGTGACATCTAGTGCTCAAGTATCGCGGTGCTTTGCATAGATACATCCAGACCGAAATGAAATTTCTAGACATCTTGTCCTTGGGTGCAGCCTACCGATATGTTGTCAAAATCAACCAGAAGCTCAAACAAAAGACGTGATAAAGTTAGGAAAGGGTGTCCCCAACCCACAGAACAAAGGACAGAGCAAAGATGGACAGTATCAGGACAACCAGTCCAAGCCGCAAGCAAACGACACTGGAAAGACAAAAAAAGATACTAGGAAGTGGTGTGACTTCCATAAGAGCCCTTGGCATAACACTGCTGACTGCCACTCAAAGCAGTTGCTGGTGGCCAAAGTGAAAGCCTCTGAATCAGATGCGGGTTCTGACTCTGAGCCAGAACCAAAAAGGGGAAGACAAATCATTGACGCGAAACCTAGTGCCACTGTTGCTATCACCAAGATCCAACCTGGTGAACCAGATGAGCCAAAATAATGAGAACACCTCTTCCATTCACAGATGCGGGTCAAAGGCACCCCACTGCACTTCATCATTGATAGCGGTAGTCAGAAGAACCTCATCTCAGAAGAGGTCGTCAAACGGTTGGCCCTATTGACAACACCACACCCACAACCCTACACCATTGAATGACTCCGCCAAGGAAGCGATCTCCGCGTCAGCCAAGAGTGTCGACTGTCGTACGACATCAAGCCCTTCAAAGACGAGGTATTGTGTGATGTTTCTCCTCTTGAAGTTTGTAATGTTCTTTTGGGCCAACCTTATTTATGGAAACGTCATGCTGTATATGAGTCTAGGCCTCGTAGTGTTATTATTACTTTGAGCGTGAAATTGTACAGGATACCCGAGGCAGTCCCTCCTAGTGCTATTTCCTTGATCTCTGCCAAGTAATGCAGGAAGGTAATCTCTTAGACCGGGAAATTTTTCTTCTTCATGATTCGCTCTCAGAGTGAGTGAAAGATCGCAACCACATCCAGGGCGTCCACGACCGATCTCTCCACACAACAGAAGCAAGTGGATAAGGTCGTGAAAGAATACTCAGATATCTTCTCCTCTCCTACCATGGTACCTCTGCACTTCTAGGTCAAGCATCCCATTGATCTGACCCTAGGCGCACCGCTACCCAATGGGCCAGTCTACCGCTGCTCTCTGTTAGAAAATGAGAAGATCAAGAGGAAGATCCAAGCACTGCTCCACAAGGGGCACATCCATCCCAACTCATTGCCTTGTGGGAGCCCAATCATGCTGGTGCAGAAGAAATAAGGGACCTGGTGACTCTACATTGATTATCGGGCCCTGAATAAAATCACAGTCCGAAACCGGTACCCGATTCCCCAAATCAACAACCTCCTTGATCAGCTCACGGGGGCCAAATACTTTAGTAAGATTGATCTGAAGTCTGGATACCACCAGGTCCCAATAGAACATACATATGTATGGAAGATTGCCTTCAAGTCAAAAGAAGGTCTTTTTGAATGGTTGGTCATGCCCTTTGGTTTGACAAATGCTCCAACAAATTTTAAGAGGATGATGGACGATATCCTACAACCTTTCACCAATAATTTTGTAGTGGTGTATCTGGATGACATCCTCATCTACAACAAGACTTGGGAGGAACACTTGCAACATATTCAGCAGGTTCTGCACACCTTGCGGCAACACAAACTATATGCAAACTTGGAAAAATGCTCCTTCGACTTGGACAAGGTCCATTACTTAGGCTACCTCGTTGATCAACATGGCGTGCATGTAGATCCAACCAAGATCTAGGTCATCCGTGACTGGCCAGCCCCAACCACACTCATTGAACTTCAGAGCTTCTTGGGCCTCACCAATTTCTATCGCAAGTTTGTGCTGGGATTCTCTCATATCACATGGGCCCTCAGCCAAGCAACCAGGGGTGGCGATAAGGAAATTTTTTTGTGGGGCATGTCCCAACAACAAGCCTTCGATGAATTGAAGAAGCATTTGTGCTCATCCCTGGTGCTTTCATTACCGAACTTGCAACATCCCTTTGAGATCGAGACATATGCTTCAGATTATGATGTGTGTGTTGTTCTCACTCAACACGGCCACTACATGGTATATCATAGTGAGACACTATCAGATGTTATCTGTAAGTACCCTACTTATGACAAATAAATGTACTCCATTGTGCAATCCTGCCGCTAGTGGAGACATTACATTCTTGGGAAGGAGACAATCATCCACATTGATCACAAGCCACTACAGTTCATGTAGACCCAAGGCAAATTGTAGAATGACCATCATCAGAAGTGGTCAACATACTTACAACAGCTCCATCTCAACATCAAGTATAAAACAGGAAGTACCAAACAAGTTGCTAACTTCCTCAACCGACCTCTAGTCGTGACACTCACCACGATGCTAGACTCTTGCGACCATAGGACCTCCGGATGGCCCCACCTCTACGAGACATACCCTGACTTCTTCGCCACCTACCAAATGTTGGGCGCCAACTCAGTGGTTGTTGATTTCCATCTTCAGGACGGGATGTTGTGTCGTCTGGGCCATCTCTGCATTCCATCAAGCGAGCGCGCGAAGCTGATTTGGGAATCTCACTATAGTCGGGTGGCAAGACACTTTGGCATCGAAAAGACAATGGAAGTGCTGCAGAAACATTTCTACTGGTCAAAACTTCGACATGATGTTAGCAAGTATATTAGGTCCTGCACCACCTGTGCTATTGCCAAACCGACCACTAAGAAACATGGCCTATACACCCCTATGCCTACTCCTAACAGGTCATGGGAATCCATCTCAATGGACTACATGTCGGGCCTCCCATCCACCAAGAGGGGAAATGACTGTGTTTTTGTGGTTGTTGATCGCTTTTCCAACATGACGATTCTAGTCGCCTGCAAAAAGAACATCACAACAGAATCCATTGCCAAGTTCTTCTTTGAACGAGTATGGGTACATTTTTGGATCCCACAAACCATTATCTTAGACTGTGACAGTCAGTTCCTCAGCTTATTCTAGTCGAGCCTCTGGTCACTGCTGGATACCAAGCTCACCAAATCCACTGCCTTCCACCCCTAAATAAATGGCCAAACTGAGGTCATCAATTGGATGGTCGTACATATCCTGCGCATGTACAATTCAAAACACCCCCGCACATGGGATACGAGTCTTCCCTATGTCCAGCATAGCTACAATCAAGCCCTGCATAACTCAACTGGTCACATCCCCTTTCAGGTGGGGTTGGGATTCAAACCATTGGGCCCCATGGATGTTGCACTACCCCTAGCAACCACCTCGGTCGACTTGTCCCCTACTCCACCAGAAGTTGACAAAGACACCCTGTTCATTGAGTGGATCCAACACATCTGCCAACAGGTTCAGGATATTCTACAAAAGTCTAATGCCAAGTACAAACAACGTGATGATCAACATCAAGTGCCACATAAGTTTCAGGTGGGTGACAAAGTTTGGTTGCATTTGAAGAAAGAACGCCTTACAGGGCCCCATCAGAAGCTTCACCCACTCTGTTATGGGTCGTACACAATCACCAAGGATGTGGGTGACAATGATTTTGAGCTCAACATTTCCCCCTTGGTCTGCATCTAGTCTTCAACGTGGCTCTCCTTCAACCATATTTCCCACCATTATTGGACACCTCAGAGATAGCAGAGCAGTTGACAACAACATAGATAAACCCTGACTGCATGCAATAGGCATCCAGTGATCAGATTGTGGACACCCAGATCAAGGGAACTCGACAACAAAGGATCCAACTTTATCGAGTCGTCAAAGCAGGGCAACTCCTGCACCAAGGCAAGTGGCTCACCCGGGGCCAAATTCAACATAAATTTCCTCATTTGATGGGGGAACTCAACGCAATGGAGACCATTGCTTCCTAAGGAGGGAGGATTTATCCAGGTGGATATCAGTGGCCACCCACCTATTCCACTGGCTCGAAAAAAAGTTTTCCACCTTGGTAGTTTTTCGACAGTTTTTCAGGTTCCAAACTTCTGGGGTCGTTTTGAGGCCCTAAACGACGTTTTTTGGGGATTTTGGGCCCACGTGATTGCTAACCACTCGAACTAGTCCAAAATTGTTCCTCTCGATTATACCTTTCCAACGAGCTATTGTGCCCCTAAAACAGAGATCGTATGAAAACGTTACGACCCCGAGAAGTTGATGTACTAACTTACCCAAACGGGGCCCACATGACTTTTGGCGCTTCATCTCCTAGGGTTAGGTTTTTGGATGCCTAGGGTTTTTGACATTCCTGTCTATTGTAAAAGGCTTTCAAAGCCTCATTGTAACCATCTTCTTGCTAATGAGCACAACTGTCACATCTCTTCTCAGAGATAAGCCGCCACCATTCCAGTAAGCTTGTTTTCCGCTGCATTTTACAGTATCAACTTATTTCCTTATTGAATAGAAAGCCAGTTTTATTGTATCTCTGTTATTCTGTGTTAAGCATATTTTAATAATCTGTATTCATTTCGTTATGCTCATAAAATCTGGATCATCTTGGTGGCTAACGAAAGAATCGATTGAGAATCCCCTTCAATAATTAGTTGAGTCAAATTTAGGCTGGAAGCTGATTGGATTCCTCTAATAAGGCCCCAGAGCTCCCCAAAGTTGTTAGTGTCATGCCCCAAGTTTCCAGCTATGATGTGTTTAATTCAAACAGTATTGTCTTGAAGAATCACCCCAAACTCTGCAGGTCCAGGATTACCCTTCGAAGCAACATAAAATTTCATCTTGGAAAAGCCTGTAGGAGGGCGTTTCCAGGAGGTGGGGCTAGAAGAAACAGAGGAACTAGGATGCTAGGACAGAATGAGGAGATTGCAATGTAGATTCAGCTGCCAAGTAGAAAGAATGATGATTTCCCTGGGATCACAAGAGAGATCTTCATGGGTCCAATGTTGGGTTTGAATTGTTTCCTGTATATTGCCAAAAATCCTTGACTAGATGAGGGAAGGGGGAGAAGCCTGGGAATGAAAAATGCACCCGTTTCTCTCTTTCCAAATCTGCCAGACTACAAAGCCTAGGAGTAGCTACCATATCCTATTTAAAATTGGATTTTGGAAGGCTCTAGTTCCCCAGTTCTCTATGGTGCTTATAATACTATCTCTTGCTCTGTTTGTTTTCCTCATGATCTGTGCAACATGGTCCCAAATCTCCCCACTAATGGAGCATTGATTTAGTAGGTGCTCCATTGAATCCTCCTGTTGCTGACAAAGATGGAAAATCGAGGGTCCAATGAACCCTCTTTTCCTAATATTGTCCTAGGTGAGCATGCGATTATGAACCAAGAGCCAAAAGAAAGTGGAAACTTTCGGCCACAATCATGTCCTTCAGATGATCTGCCATATTTTCTTTTGGTTGAACATGAAAATTATCCTGGAGGATGTAGGCTTCCTTAATCTTGAATGTGCCCAAGGGAGAGTGACCCTAACGGAGAATATCCGGGCCCTCCTTGATGCATATCTTTCTATGGGCTGCAACAACTTGCCAAGGTTGCAATTTACAGTCATTTGGACTATTGAGATCAGTGGAGAGAGTTTTCCAGGTCTGCCAAAGAGTATGATGGGAAGCATCCAACCAAAGATACAGAACCTTAAGGGAATCTAGTTGTTGCATGTTGCGCTGGATGGGGCACATACTATCCAAGGATTGTAGTGGTTGTAATTGTTGCCACGAGTCTGTCCAAAATAGAGCATCCTGTCCATTCTAGATTTCACAGAAGGCATGTTCCTGAATGAGTGGGTGATTGCGCTAGGCTGCATTCAAGATATTTGATCCATGTATATGATCATTTAGTCTAATAAGTTCTGCCTCATTAATATGGGGGGTGTATTTTTTCTTCCAAAGATTAGCCCATAATTCAGTGGGGTACTTGAGTTGGGGCCACCATATTTTGGCTCCCATAATGCTATTTAGTTTGCCTAGGTCCCTGAGTCCAAGCCCCCCAATGGACTTTGGCTTGCAAACTTTCTCCCAACTGATAAGAGCCCATTTTTTCCTAGGATTATGACCTCGCCAAAGGAAGTTCCGCTGGAGATTTCAGATGGATTTAATGACAGGTTGTGGGGTTTCCTTGGTGGAGAAAAGATAGCCAGGGATGGCTTGGAGAACCGATTTTATGAGAACAAGACATGCAACTAGATTCAAGGATTTGAAGGTCCAGGAGTTCAAATGGTTGGAAAGGGATTGGGGGAGGAAATCCCATGAGATATTCTGTGTAGCCGAGTCCGAAAGGGGAATGCCAAGATAGTTGGATGGAAGAGAGCTCATGGGAATGCCTAGAAGTCATGAAATATGTCGTTGGATAGCTGGGGGAGCATTGAAGAAGAAAAGATGATATTTATCCAAGTTAAAGGAGGTGTCAGAAGCTTCACTAAAATTCAGAAGGATGGACTTGAGCTTGATGGATTCCTGTGCAGTGGGTGTACCCATCAACATGGTGTCATCCACAAACTGGCTATGAGAAGCAACAGGTTGTAGGCCATGTAAGGGGATCCCTTGAAGATAGCCATCCACAATAGAGGCAATAATATAACGTCCCAAACCTTCAGCCATGATGATGAAGATAAAAGGAGAGGGAGGATCCCCTTGACGAATACCTCTAGAGGGTGAAAAAGGTTGGGAGGGTACACCATTGACTAGGATGGAAAAGAAAGCAGAGGAGGTAAGTTTTAGAAATAAAGATATGTGCTCCTTTTTTCATAGACAATATAGCAATATTGTCACCCAACCATAGGCCGAAGCCACCCCCGAGCACCTTAACCTTGGTAGATAGAATAATTCCAGAAGAAAACCCTTAGAACCAATAGCCAACCAAGGTAGCATACGTCTCTCCAAAGCTAGCACACCAAGCAGAGAGTCCAAACCATAACCAAGGTAGGAAGTCCAAACCATATCCAAAGACCAAAATCCCAGTTGTAGTAGCTGCAACTGCACTCCAAAACTTGCACACCACTAGTTTGTGTGAACTGTGTGAGTGTATGTCAAATGAGGTCTAGCGCCCTCTTATTTATAGTCTTACAAGTGACCTAACTGGGACGACTTGTACTTTTGGAGGATATAAATTATTATCTTGAGTTGACTTTCTTTCTAGGGTTATTATCCAACGTTTTAGGTTTCCCTTGCTTCCTGGAATATTCTAGTCTCGTCAAAGGTTACACATAGAGGTTAATACCTCCGACAACTACCATAATATCAAAACTCCCTCCTAGATAGGGAGGTATTAAAGTCAATGGTCTTGAGCACAAACATACCATTCAACCGGTAGCATCATCATAGCCACACATGCTATCTCATGATCATGTAGATCAACTCACGAGAAACATCATCACTATCAGTATCATCTGATAGCATCGACTACATCATCTCTCGAAACCATACTCCATCTGAGTAATTGGGCATGATGCTGAATAAGTCACTCACTCCATAGAGTGATACAAGGACCATTCTTCTAATCTGAACATATGTCCTAGAAGAATAACGATTCCAATAGGTGTTGAAAGCCACACCATGGGCTACAAGGACCATTCTTCTAATC
>ML804780.1:73643-97487 GCA_009831015.1 Picea engelmannii
CCCCCCCCCCCCCGAAACGTTCTTCTCGGAAGAAATAAAAATCCTCCATGACCAAGATGTAGACTGTCCTCACCTCCGACGATTTTGATTTCATCATAGCAGCCCTGAATGATGCTTCACTGGAAATAGCAGAGAAACAAGAGACCAAGCAGGAAGAAATGTATGATAGGATCGAAGTCGAACTTTGAGGGGTACAGCAGGCCCTTCAGTCCAATTGTGCGGTCTCCACTGCGCCGGGAGAACCAGAGTTGGGAGATGAGCCAGCCCAACTCCACTGACTCGCTGATCAAGTTGAAGCTCACCTTCGAAGAGCATAGGAAGAAACATAACAAGCCACCCAGGCTTTGACACAATTATAGGGAGTACTTTTCGAACAACGTCGAGCTGCAGAACAGGAAAAGATTTCTCTCCAAGCGAAGTTCGATGTAGAAAAAACACAGATACAACAAGGAAAAGAACAGTTGCTCGCAGAGAAACTCGAAGTGAAAGAAGCAGTCAGCAGAGCACTTCGCTCTGTGACAGTCGTAGAAATAAAGGTAGAGGATCAAGTCCCGCAGCAAGTAAAGCAGCTCGCAGAAGTCATCCAGCAACTACAACAACGCATAGCAGACTTAGAGCTACGCGCAGTACCCAAGACTCCACAGGATGTGAGGGATCAAAGAGAAACAACTGCTCGAAGCGCAGTTGAGAGAATAAAATCCCTTACTATGGAATATAAGAAACTTACTAATCGCAGTGCCCAGACCTACGAGCAACTCACAACAAAATCCAGAATAGAAGACACTAGAGTTGCAGCTCCAAGAGGGGAAGTATCAAGCCGATGTGATACAAGCGCAGTTGAAGCCCCTTTCGGTTGTGGAAAGAATGAAGCGCTCCCAAGAGCAATGCACTGTCTAGCAGCAGATCCACACTATCCAGAGCAGATTTATGGAAGTAACTCAGAGACTCCAACATGTATAAGAAAAGGCCTACCAATTGTTCACAGAGGTAGAAGGCCAAGGAGAAGAGCTAGAGCAGGTTGTTATTGCAGCTAAACAGTGCCTGGAGGGGCCTGTGAACAAGGTAGTCATCCAAGAGTTCATTGAACAAGAGGCCACCGCAAAGCAGCAAGTCGAAGCATCTCAAGCCAAGCTCGAGGCTTTCGAAGCAGAACTACCCAGATCAGAGTGACTCAGGACGAGTCACAGGTGATTGTTGGGGACCTATTGGCCCTTGACCAAGTTTTGAAGAATCTTGGTCAAGTTTGACCTATTTTGGGACTTCGACAGCCTAAAAAAGGAGGAGCGCAAGATGAAGCAAAGATCGTGGGATCTCGGCCGCTTTTTGGGTCCTTTTTGGGATTTGGGATTATGTAACGGATATGGGATGTCGGCCCATGGGTTTACCCATGTTTAGGCCTATTTTGTAATGTATAAATAGACACCTAGGCTATAGATATATAGATAGAGATAGAGGCATATTTGTGTGATATTGACTAAGTGCTAGATCTATGTGATTAAAGGATTGTAAGTGCTTTGTGCATATTGTGTGAGACTTGCAAAGCTAAGTGCAAATGGTTGTAACAGACTGTGAAGGGCTTTGTGTTGTGACACAAAGAAGGAGGATATCCTGGAGTGTGCGCAGATCTCATGTCTTCTGCGGAGTAAGATTTTGATGCTATGTGCCTGTAAGAAGCTTGACGAAGATAATCAAGAAGAAGAGTTGGTGGACGTAGCCCCAGGGTGGGGGTGAACCACATAAGTACTGTGTTGTTCTTCTTTGTGCAATGGCTTCATGTGTTTATGTATTTACTTGCTAAGTGATTTGATATAGATGGATAGATTTGTATATGCTTTGTGCGAATGATGTGAATGAATGTTAGATCTGACCTATGTGAATGTGCTTAGTGCTTGAGTCAGCTAGATCTAGTCTGCTTCTCTATGATAAGTTCTTAAATACATCATATCTGAGTGAATAATGTGATGCTCTGTTTCATATGCAGAGTAGATATTGGTTAAGTATTAATGAACTGTCAGTGCTAAGTGCTCTATTAAGTATTACAATCACAGATATGTGTCCCAACTAAGCTTGCAGACAGCTGAGTCCTGCAACCACCCCTTCCTCTACCTCAGGTGAGACTTCATCTACTTTGCAGGTGTTGCTGAAAGGGCCAGTAGTTAGGGTTTTTTTGGTTTTTTGTTGTAGCGTTGAACCCTTGGTTTGCCCCTGTGCCAACAAAGGCCAAAAATTTCAGACTAAAGCCTCTCACAAGAGGAGAGTTATGATTCAAAATGAGATCTTATGATCTCTATTTATACATAAATTAGCCAACATGGCCTGTCCACAAAATAAGGAGTAAAACACAAGATTAGGGGTCAACAACCCTAATATTTCCCCCTTAACACAATAATATTAAACAATTCACTTAAAATTTTATCTTTTTCACAAATTAAACCCTAATCTAGGATGATGTCACCCCTTTAGGGGAAGTTTTGCCACTTTGAGGAGGTCATTGGTGTTGGAGAAGCAGGCAAGGGCCTCCCAAGGAAATGTGTCAAGCATCTAAGTGATCTCATTATGGTGAAAACCCTCTTCTCCTCAAAGCGTCCAAGTGAAAATGAGTGGCACCTCACCACCAAGCCCTAGTCCCCAGTATCATGACATCATGCTCAAAAGTGGGGTGTTTTTCCCCTCCTCGGAAAATCATTTGGAAATAAATGGGTGGGATAGGTCATCCAAGTCATCATCAAGGTCTTCCAAGTCAACTTTCTCTCATTTGTCATGCGGGCCCCTGGCATCCAACCTATGGGCTTGTAGCCCCGTGGAAGCCCAAGCTAGGCTTGTTCTCCCAAAACTGACCATCAGCTAGGTCTTGCAAAGACAAATGAACACGCCCTCCAAGGATCTCAAGTAATAACATCATGATAAGTGGATCCAATCAATAAATAATCCATCCAAGCATGTGCATCAAAGATTACTATATCAAACAATTAACAGCTCAAAGACATTATGTGACTTGTCAAGCTTAAGTATGGGAGGGTTGACGAGGTGTCATATTGGGTAGATCTTTCCCTAGGTCAAGGAGAGCCTCCAAGAGGTCCCTCTCTAAGCCATGCAGAGTGTATGAGGTGGATGGGGTCAAGACTCAATGGGCATAGGGCTCATGACATACTAGGGGTCGTAGTGTCTCATTCATGGGTGCCTTTGTAGAGGGTGTGTGGTACCTTCGTCCGCAATGCACTTTTTCCAAGCCCGTCATTTTCCTTTTATCATTCTTTCTTTATATTTTATTTAGCACAAGGAGAGTTTGAAGGTCATTGTCTTGGCGTGGTGAACAGATGGTGGCAATGTCACCCACAAATGCCTAATGGAAATGAGAAAGTTTTCTCATTATGAGACCCCCTTTCTCTCATCCATGCAATTGAGAATCATTGCCCTGGTTTGGTGCCCATATAATGACAATGTCATACCACTATATATCCATGGACGTGATAGGTCGACTCATGATGAGACCTCCTATCCTTCAATATAACTTTCAGGCATTTCTTTGTTATATTATGGGTCCACATTTATTCGAAGATAAGCATTTTATTGCTTTCTTGGGTGATCCCTAGGTGAAGCATTTGGAAGGTTCATATATGGATTTTATCTTTTACCCAACACCAACCCCTCTGGGACTTTAGCCTCTTCTTCCCATAGAATGAGGGACAAACCCTTCTTGGGTAAATACACCCTAAAATCCCAGGAGATAAGGAAATAGAGGGGAATAATGATGGGAACTGGTAAGTATGGTCGGGAACCGTACGATGGCCTATTAAGGGATTTCCCAGTAGCAAACCCATTCCCAAAGAAGACCACTTAATAAGGCACAATGTCAACCACCAAGGTGAAGCATGGAAAAAGGTATAATGTCCAAGCACATATCATGAAATCTAGAGCAATCTAAGATACAACATAATCAAATGGCCTAGGTATTGAAATGATGCTCACCATAATACTGACTTGTACCTCATGGAGCAAGGCCCACTACTTTCTAGAAGACAACTGGTGTGGTGGATTACATCTGTAAACCTATGACCATCTATGGTGGTGAGTGGGTTTTCCATCTATGCAAAGGGTATTGTTGGTCATATAGTCTCTCGACACTCCATATCTACAACATGAGGGCCTTGAGACATCATCTCCTTAGTTATTAACAAAATGGTGATAACAGAGATTACCACTAGTGTTGGAGATGATTCCTAGCTAGATGGATAGTCAGTGTGTTGATGGACAAACATTCTCCAGGTGGATAATGGTCCAGGCATGACAGGTTGTTGGTGGACAGACATTCTTCCTATGGAGCCAGGTTGACAGATTGTTGATATACCATGGACAATTATTCTTCTAGGACGTATGTATGGATTAGAAGAATGGTTTGTCTCCCTGAGTTCATAGTAGTGACCAAAGTGGAAAAGTTGGTACATGAAATACACTTTCCTTGAGTTCACAGTAGTGGTCGAAGGGAAAAATGGTCTAGTACAGTCATTCTTTGAGGATATATGTCTAGATTAGAAGAATGGTCCTTGTAGCCCATGGTGTGGCTTTCAACACCTATTGGAATCGTTATTCTTCTAGGACATATGTTCAGATTAGAAGAATGGTCCTTGTATCACTCTATGGAGTGAGTGACTTATTCAGCATCATGCCCAATTACTCAGATGGAGTATGGTTTCGAGAGATGATGTAGTCGATGCTATCAGATGATACTGATAGTGATGATGTTTCTCGTGAGTTGATCTACATGATCATGAGATAGCATGTGTGGCTATGATGATGCTACCGGTTGAATGGTATGTTTGTGCTCAAGACCATTGACTTTAATACCTCCCTATCTAGGAGGGAGTTTTGATATTATGGTAGTTGTCGGAGGTATTAACCTCTATGTGTAACCTTTGACGAGACTAGAATATTCCAGGAAGCAAGGGAAACCTAAAACGTTGGATAATAACCCTAGAAAGAAAGTCAACTCAAGATAATAATTTATATCCTCCAAAAGTACAAGTCGTCCCAGTTAGGTCACTTGTAAGACTATAAATAAGAGGGCGCTAGACCTCATTTGACATACACTCACACAGTTCACACAAACTAGTGGTGTGCAAGTTTTGGAGTGCAGTTGCAGCTACTACAACTGGGATTTTGGTCTTTGGATATGGTTTGGACTTCCTACCTTGGTTATGGTTTGGACTCTCTGCTTGGTGTGCTAGCTTTGGAGAGACGTATGCTACCTTGGTTGGCTATTGGTTCTAAGGGTTTTCTTCTGGAATTATTCTATCTACCAAGGTTAAGGTGCTCGGGGGTGGCTTCGGCCTATGGTTGGGTGACAATATTGCTATATTGTCTATGAAAAAAGGAGCACATATCTTTATTTCTAAAACTTACCTCCTCTGCTTTCTTTTCCATCCTAGTCAATGGTGTACCCTCCCAACCTTTTTCACCCTCTAGAGGTATTCGTCAAGGGGATCCTCCCTCTCCTTTTATCTTCATCATCATGGCTGAAGGTTTGGGACGTTATATTATTGCCTCTATTGTGGATGGCTATCTTCAAGGGATCCCCTTACATGGCCTACAACCTGTTGCTTCTCATAGCCAGTTTGTGGATGACACCATGTTGATGGGTACACCCACTGCACAGGAATCCATCAAGCTCAAGTCCATCCTTCTGAATTTTAGTGAAGCTTCTGACACCTCCTTTAACTTGGATAAATATCATCTTTTCTTCTTCAATGCTCCCCCAGCTATCCAACGACATATTTCATGACTTCTAGGCATTCCCATGAGCTCTCTTCCATCCAACTATCTTGGCATTCCCCTTTCGGACTCGGCTACACAGAATATCTCATGGGATTTCCTCCCCCAATCCCTTTCCAACCATTTGAACTCCTGGACCTTCAAATCCTTGAATCTAGTTGCATGTCTTGTTCTCATAAAATCGGTTCTCCAAGCCATCCCTGGCTATCTTTTCTCCACCAAGGAAACCCCACAACCTGTCATTAAATCCATCTGAAATCTCCAGCGGAACTTCCTTTGGCGAGGTCATAATCCTAGGAAAAAATGGGCTCTTATCAGTTGGGAGAAAGTTTGCAAGCCAAAGTCCATTGGGGGGCTTGGACTCAGGGACCTAGGCAAACTAAATAGCATTATGGGAGCCAAAATATGGTGGCCCCAACTCAAGTACCCCACTGAATTATGGGCTAATCTTTGGAAGAAAAAATACACCCCCCATATTAATGAGGCAGAACTTATTAGACTAAATGATCATATACATGGATCAAATATCTTGAATGCAGCCTAGCGCAATCACCCACTCATTCAGGAACATGCCTTCTGTGAAATCTAGAATGGACAGGATGCTCTATTTTGGACAGACTCGTGGCAACAATTACAACCACTACAATCCTTGGATAGTATGTGCCCCATCCAGCGCAACATGCAACAACTAGATTCCCTTAAGGTTCTGTATCTTTGGTTGGATGCTTCCCATCATACTCTTTGGCAGACCTGGAAAACTCTCTCCACTGATCTCAATAGTCCAAATGACTGTAAATTGCAACCTTGGCAAGTTGTTGCAGCCCATAGAAAGATATGCATCAAGGAGGGCCCGGATATTCTCCGTTAGGGTCACTCTCCCTTGGGCACATTCAAGATTAAGGAAGCCTACATCCTCCAGGATAATTTTCATGTTCAACCAAAAGAAAATATGGCAGATCATCTGAAGGACATGATTGTGGCCGAAAGTTTCCACTTTCTTTTGGCTCTTGGTTCATAATCGCATGCTCAC
Organism: Picea engelmannii; assembly: GCA_009831015.1. Lineage (NCBI taxonomy): Eukaryota > Viridiplantae > Streptophyta > Pinopsida > Pinales > Pinaceae > Picea > Picea engelmannii. Next base: position 80,443 of record ML804780.1, read on the forward strand.
CTAGGACAATATTAGGAAAAGAGGGTTCATTGGACCCTCGATTTTCCATCTTTGTCAGCAACAGGAGGATTCAATGGAGCACCTACTAAATCAATGCTCCATTAGTGGGGAGATTTGGGACCATGTTGCACAGATCATGAGGAAAACAAACAGAGCAAGAGATAGTATTATAAGCACCATAGAGAACTGGGGAACTAGAGCCTTCCAAAATCCAATTTTAAATAGGATATGGTAGCTACTCCTAGGCTTTGTAGTCTGGCAGATTTGGAAAGAGAGAAACGGGTGCATTTTTCATTCCCAGGCTTCTCCCCCTTCCCTCATCTAGTCAAGGATTTTTGGCAATATACAGGAAACAATTCAAACCCAACATTGGACCCATGAAGATCTCTCTTGTGATCCCAGGGAAATCATCATTCTTTCTACTTGGCAGCTGAATCTACATTGCAATCTCCTCATTCTGTCCTAGCATCCTAGTTCCTCTGTTTCTTCTAGCCCCACCTCCTGGAAACGCCCTCCTACAGGCTTTTCCAAGATGAAATTTTATGTTGCTTCGAAGGGTAATCCTGGACCTGCAGAGTTTGGGGTGATTCTTCAAGACAATACTGTTTGAATTAAACACATCATAGCTGGAAACTTGGGGCATGACACTAACAACTTTGGGGAGCTCTGGGGCCTTATTAGAGGAATCCAATCAGCTTCCAACCTAAATTTGACTCAACTAATTATTGAAGGGGATTCTCAAGTGATTCTTTCGTTAGCCACCAAGATGATCCAGATTTTATGAGCATAACGAAATGAATACAGATTATTAAAATATGCTTAACACAGAATAACAGAGATACAATAAAACTGGCTTTCTATTCAATAAGGAAATAAGTTGAAACTGTAAAATGCAGCGGAAAACAAGCTTGTTGGAATGGTGGCGGCTTATCTCTGAGAAGAGATGTGACGGTTGTGTTCATTAGCAAGAAGATGGTTACAATGAGGCTTTGAAATCCTTTTACAATAGACAGGAATATCAAAAACCCTAGGCATCCAAAAACCTAACCCTAGGAGATGAAGCGCCAAAAGTCATGTGGGCCCCGTTTGGGTAAGTTAGTACATCAACTTCTCGGGGTCGTAACTTTTTCATACGATCTTCGTTTTAGGGGCACAATAGCTCGTTGGAAAGGTATAATCGAGAGGAACAATTTTGGACTGGTTCGAGTGATTGGCAATCACGTGGGCCCAAAATCCCCAAAAAACGTTGTTTAGGGCCTCAAAACGACCCCAGAAGTTTGGAACCTGAAAAACTGTCGAAAAACTACCAAGGTGGAAAACTTTTTTTCGAGTCAGTGGAATAGGTGGGTGGCCACCGATATCCACCTGGATCAATCCTCCCTCCTTAGAAAGCAATGGTCTCCATTGCATTGAGTTCCCCCATCAAATGAGGAAATTTATGTTGAATTTGGCCCCGGGTGAGCCACTTGCCTTGGTGCAGGAGTTGCCCTGCTTTGACGACTCGATAAAGTTGGATCATTTGTTGTCGAGTTCCCTTGATCTGGGTGTCCACAATCTAATCACTGGATGCCTACTGCATGCAGTCAGGGTTGATCTATGTTGTTGTCAACTGCTCTGCTATCTCTGAGGTGTCCAATAATGGTGGGAAATATGGCCGAAGGAGAGCCACGTTGAAGACTAGATGCAGACCAAGGGGGAAATGTTGAGCTCAAAAGCATTGTCACCCACATCCTTGATGATTGTGTACGACCCATAACAGAGTGGGTGAAGCTTCCGATGGGGCCCTGTAAGGCGTTCTTTCTTCAAATGCAACCAAACTTTGTCACCCACCTGAAACTTATGTGGCACTCGATGTTGATCATTGTGTTGTTTGTACTTGGCATTAGACTTTTGTAGAATATCCTGAACCTGTTGGCAGATGTGTTGGATCCACTCAATGAACTGGGTGTCTTTGTCAACTTCTGGTGGAGTAGGGGACAAGTCGACCGAGGTGGTTGCTAGGGGTAGTGCAACATCCATGGGGCCCAATGGTTTGAATCCCAACCCCACCTGAAAGGGGATGTGACCAGTTGAGTTATGCAGGGCTCGATTGTAGCTATGTTGGACATAGGGAAGACTCATATCCCATGTGCGGGGGCGTTTTGAATTGTACATGCGCAGGATATGTACGACCATCCAATTGACGACCTCAGTTTGGCCATTTATCTGGGGGTGGAAGGCAGTGGATTTGGTGAGCTTGGTATCCAACAGTGACCAGAGACTCAACTAGAATAAGCTGAGGAACTGACTGTCACAGTCTAAGATAATGGTTTGTGGGATCCCAAAATGTACCCATACTCGTTCAAAGAAGAACTTGGCAATGGATTTTGTTGTGATGTTCTTTTTGCAGGCGACTAGAATTGTCATCTTGGAAAAGCGATCAACAACCACAAAAACACAGTCATTTCCCCTCTTGGTGGATGGGAAGCCCAACATGTAGTCCATTGAGATGGATTCCCATGACCTGTTAGGAGTAGGCAGAGGGGTGTACAGACCATGTTTCTTAGTGATCGGTTTGGCAATAGCGCAGGTGGTGCAGGACCTGATATACTTGCTAACATCCTGTCGAAGTTTCGACCAGTAGAAATGTTTCTGCAGCACTTCCATTGTCTTTTCGACGCCAAAGTGTCTTGCCACCCGACTATAGTGAGATTCCCAAATCAGCTTCGCGCACTCGCTTGATGAAATGAAGAGATGGCCCAGACGACACAACATCCCGTCCTGAAGATGGAAATCAACGACCACTGAGTTGGCGCCCAACATTTGGTAGGTGGCGAAGAAGTCAGGGTCTGTCTCGTAGAGGTGGGGCCATCCGGAGGTCTCGTGGTCACAAGAGTCTAGCATCGTGGTGAGTGTCACGACTAGAGGTCGGTTGAGGCAGTTAGCAACTTGTTTGGTACTTCATGTTTTATACTTGATGTTGAGATGGAGTTGTTGTAAGTATGTTGACCACTTCTAATGGTGGTCATTCTACAATTTGCCTTGGGTCTACATGAATTGTAGTGGCTTGTGATCAGTGTGGATGATTGTCTCCTTCCCAAGAATGTAATGTCTCCACTAGCGGCAGGATTGCACAATGGAGTACATTTATTTGTCATAAGTAGGGTACTTACGGATAACATCTGATAGTGTCTCACTATGATATACCACATAGTGGCTGTGTTGAGTGAGAACAACACACACATCATAATCTGAAGCATATGTCTCAATCTCAAAGGGATGTTGCAGGTCCGGTAATGAAAGCACCAGGGATGAGCACAAATGCTTCTTCAATTCATCGAAGGCTTGTTGTTGGGACATGCCCCACAAAAAATTTTCCTTATCGCCACCCCTGGTTGCTTGGCTGAGGGCCCATGTGATATGAGAGAATCCCAGCACAAACTTACGATAGAAATTGGTGAGGCCCAAGAAGCTCTGAAGTTCAATGAGTGTGGTTGGGGCTGGCCAGTCACGGATGACCTAGATCTTGGTTGGATCTACATGCACGCCATGTTGATCAACGAGGTAGCCTAAGTAATGGACCTTGTCCAAGTCGAAGGAGCATTTTTCCAAGTTTGCATATAGTTTGTGTTGCCGCAAGGTGTGCAGAACCTGCTGAATATGTTGCAAGTGTTCCTCCCAAGTCTTGTTGTAGATGAGGATGTCATCCAGATACACCACTACAAAATTATTGGTGAAAGGTTGTAGGATATCGTCCATCATCCTCTTAAAATTTGTTGGAGCATTTGTCAAACCAAAGGGCATGACCAACCATTCAAAAAGACCTTCTTTTGACTTGAAGGCAATCTTCCATACATATGTATGTTCTATTGGGACCTGGTGGTATCCAGACTTCAGATCAATCTTACTAAAGTATTTGGCCCCCGTGAGCTGATCAAGGAGGTTGTTGATTTGGGGAATCGGGTACCGGTTTCGGACTGTGATTTTATTCAGGGCCCGATAATCAATGTAGAGTCACCAGGTCCCTTATTTCTTCTGCACCAGCATGATTGGGCTCCCACAAGGCAATGAGTTGGGATGGATGTGCCCCTTGTGGAGCAGTGCTTGGATCTTCCTCTTGATCTTCTCATTTTCTAACAGAGAGCAGCGGTAGACTGGCCCATTGGGTAGCGGTGCGCCTAGGGTCAGATCAATGGGATGCTTGACCTAGAAGTGCAGAGGTACCATGGTAGGAGAGGAGAAGATATCTGAGTATTCTTTCACGACCTTATCCACTTGCTTCTGTTGTGTGGAGAGATCGGTCGTGGACGCCCTGGATGTGGTTGCGATCTTTCACTCACTCTGAGAGCGAATCATGAAGAAGAAAAATTTCCCGGTCTAAGAGATTACCTTCCTGCATTACTTGGCAGAGATCAAGGAAATAGCACTAGGAGGGACTGCCTCGGGTATCCTGTACAATTTCACGCTCAAAGTAATAATAACACTACGAGGCCTAGACTCATATACAGCATGACGTTTCCATAAATAAGGTTGGCCCAAAAGAACATTACAAACTTCAAGAGGAGAAACATCACACAATACCTCGTCTTTGAAGGGCTTGATGTCGTACGACAGTCGACACTCTTGGCTGACGCGGAGATCGCTTCCTTGGCGGAGTCATTCAATGGTGTAGGGTTGTGGGTGTGGTGTTGTCAATAGGGCCAACCGTTTGACGACCTCTTCTGAGATGAGGTTCTTCTGACTACCGCTATCAATGATGAAGTGCAGTGGGGTGCCTTTGACCCGCATCTGTGAATGGAAGAGGTGTTCTCATTATTTTGGCTCATCTGGTTCACCAGGTTGGATCTTGGTGATAGCAACAGTGGCACTAGGTTTCGCGTCAATGATTTGTCTTCCCCTTTTTGGTTCTGGCTCAGAGTCAGAACCCGCATCTGATTCAGAGGCTTTCACTTTGGCCACCAGCAACTGCTTTGAGTGGCAGTCAGCAGTGTTATGCCAAGGGCTCTTATGGAAGTCACACCACTTCCTAGTATCTTTTTTTGTCTTTCCAGTGTCGTTTGCTTGCGGCTTGGACTGGTTGTCCTGATACTGTCCATCTTTGCTCTGTCCTTTGTTCTGTGGGTTGGGGACACCCTTTCCTAACTTTATCACGTCTTTTGTTTGAGCTTCTGGTTGATTTTGACAACATATCGGTAGGCTGCACCCAAGGACAAGATGTCTAGAAATTTCATTTCGGTCTGGATGTATCTATGCAAAGCACCGCGATACTTGAGCACTAGATGTCACTCTGAATCTTTGATACCCAGCTTGGTGTGCATGGTATGGAAGATATTTGTGAACTTTGGCACTGCTTGGTCTCTTTCTTGTTGCGGTGTGGTCCATTTGGTATACAAGTCGTCATAACTTCTGACAGGATGGCATTGTTCCTTAATAGCATCCTTGAAGGATTCCTAGGTGGTCGCGACTGTAAATAATGAGGGTTCTTCTGTTTCCTTTTTCTCACAGAAAGTTTCCCACCAATATTTGACATGGGGAACGACTTTGAGGAGCATAAAAGTAATATTTTCTCTATTCGAAAAGTTATGGATAGAAAAATACCCTTCTAGTAGATTCAACCACTTGTCTACAACATCTGCGTCTATCTAACCTTCAAATATAGGAATATCGAAGTTGATTTGTACCTTGAAGGGGGCGATGCCTCCGCTCGAGGAAGATGCGTCGCCTGTTGGTAGTCGACGAGGGATTTGCGCGAAACTATCCATCATCTCGTTCCTCTGTTGCTTGAGGGCTTCCTCAAGCAACATTTTGAAAGGATCTCATGTCTCATCATCTTTCTTTTCTCCTGCCATGAGAGGTCGCTTAGGCGTGCGAGAGCTTTTGTCCTCAAGAGAAACAAGCTCGAGACCCAATTCTTTGTACCCTAACCTCGTTGGGGACATGCATTAAGACGACAAGGAGCAAACCGCTCTGATACCACTGATCCAGATTTTATGAGCATAACGAAATGAATACAGATTATTAAAATATGTTTAACACAGAATAATAGAGATACAGTAAAACCGGTTTTCTATTCAATAAAGAAATAAGCTGAAACTGTAAAATGCAGCGGAAAACAAGCTTGCTGGAATGGTGGCGGCTTATCTCTGAGAAGAGATGTGACGGTTGCACTCATTCGCAAGAAGATGGTTACAATGAGGCTCTGAAGGCCTTTTACAATAAACAGGAATGTCAAAAACCCTAGACATCCAAAAACTTAACCCTAGGAGATGAAGCACCAAAAGTCATGTGGGCCCCGTTTGGGTAAGTTAGTACATCAACTTCCTGGGGTCGTAACTTTTGCATACGATCTTCGTTTTAGGCACACGATAGCCCATTGGAAAGGTCTAACCGAGAAGAACAATTTTCGATTGGCCTAAATTAGTGCCTTCGATGGTCACCTGGGCCCCAAATCCCCAAAAAACGTCGTTTAGGGCCTCAAAACGGCCCTGGAAGTTTGGAACCCAAAAAACTGTCGAAAAACTGCCAAGGTGGAAAACAGTTTTTCGAGCCAATGGAATAGGTGGGTGGTCATCGATATCCACCTGGATCACAAGATCATAAACAGGTTTGATCCTGCAAAAGTTTCCCCTAGTTGGCGTCTTCTTGGTCCTCTTGACACCCTTTGTTCCCTTCTTCACCCCTCTCTCACTCTTATCCCCTCCCATGTACGATGAACAAGGTTGTCGACAAGCTGACGATTGAAGGAGTCTCTTCACAAGAAGATGGCATCACAATTGATGCCAATCTCCTTCCTGCACCTCCGCTGCTACTACAATGTATTGAGTTAGCCCACAGAGATTGTTCTCCCCTGGATGGGGTGACAGTTGGACATCATGCGCCAAAGGTAGTAAATGCACCTTGTCGCCTCTCATCCCTCTCTTCTCTTCCGGATGCATAGCATTTACACAGCTTGGATGGGGGTGTGCATGTGCAACATGGGAGACTTAATGAGCTACTCGATGCGAGAGCTGGAGTGTTACAGGACTAGTACGAGGCTGATACGTGATGTCAACTCGGAGTTACTGGCGGTTTCTATAACCAATTTTGACAAGTTATTGGAGGTAAGGCATGGCATCCGCTCCATTCTATTTGTTCAAGCATTATGGGTGGCTTCCTCCTCCCTCACTAGAATCTTTCTTGCTCAAGCGAGCATGTCAAAAGCAAATGTTCGGCTTGTTGTCAGCCTTATGTATTTGCTCCAACTTGGCCTCGACCCTCCAATGGCAATGGCAATCCAGGTTCTTCCAGTGTTTAATTTTTATACCCATGTACGTCTCTATGTTCAACATAGTTATAGCTACAGTTTTTGATAGGCTCCATTTTGTTTTTCAGCTACTTATATACATCAGTATAAACATGGATGCTTTCACAAAACTGCAACCTGTTCTAGTTTCCATTTATATGGCAACTTTAACATTTGTACTAGTTTACTAATTATATAAGGTAATACATTTTTATTTAAAAAAAATAGTAAATGTTTAATGTATAATTTAACATCCACAATATCTTACCTATCATGTTTTTATTTTCATAGTTATGTGTCAATATGGTTTTTTAATATTGTTGGTGATTTATATTTATAAATTTTGATTAAAAAGAAAAAAATCAATCAATCATAGTTATGTGTCAATATGGTTTTTTAATATTGTTGTTGATTTATATTTATAAATTTTGAAAAAATAAAATTTATTTTGTATTTATTAATTATCCGGATGTCCGACCCCTCCCCGATCCTTTGCAGGTTCCAATGTTTTCATCTATGAGATCGATACGTCTTCAAATAAAATATAGTTTGTACATATTTACAAACCCTTGAAAAGATGTCATCCAAGGGTAACGTTGCCAACCCTGAGCAGCTTCTTCTTAAGCCGGTCAGCCATAATCTAATATTCTAATATTCAATTACAGTGTTTTGCATGGCTTCTCCAGAAAATTCTAGGTTACAGCTAGTGTATCGTCATATACCAGTAGCTGTTCAGGGATAAGAATTTTAATTGGCTTTTTTGTACTTGTACCCATGGGCACAAGAAACATATGCCAGCGAATTCAAGAAGCTGAGTAATGCTAATACCAAATAGTAGTAATCCAGGTGACCTTCATTCAAATTATCAGGGATCCATCCTGTTTTTCCTCCGCTGGCAGTTGCAAACATAACAACTGTAACAATAAGACTACTCAAATAGTTCCCTAATGCTATAGTAAGAAGAGAAAGTGCACTGCATAAACTGCGCATAGCATCAGGTGACTGGTCATAGAAAAATTCCAACTGCCCTATGAAAGTAAAGACTTCCGATGCACCAACCAAGAAGTACTGGGGAATCTGCCAAAAAATGCTCATCGGAATTGGTCGCCCTTTGTCATGGACCAAGTCATGAATCTTGATGATATTCAACCGTTTGATTTCAACTAAAGCAGCTGCTACCATAGCCAGTATCGATATGAAGAGACCAATACCCATTCGTTGCAGCTCAGTAAAACCCCTCTCTTTCTTAGTGTATTTCCGAACAACTGGCACAACTAGACGATCATATACTGGAATCCAGAACATGACGCTCAGAACATCAAATGTGGACAACGACGCCGGAGGAATATGGAACTGGGATCCAATACTAGTGTCCAAAGTCATGCCCTGTTCAAGAAACATTGTGGAAACCTGGGCATAAACAGCAGCAAACACAATACCAGTCGCCCAGATGGGAAACATACGAAGAATAATTTTCAGCTCCTCCACTTGGGTCACAGTACATAGCCTCCAGGGATTAGAAAAGCCACCCTTCATAATATCATCATCTGTTATTATAGCCGCTTTGTCAAGACACCTGCAAAAAACTTAGATTCCAATGAGAAAATAGCAGAAACTGCAATAGCTCGGCTTGTGCTGCAACATGCCAATTCTCATTTCTGCACTGCACAATATTTAAGAACATAGACGGCACATTTAAAGGATTCTCAGGTCTTTACAAAGAACCATATTCAATCAGTGCTAAAATAAGTATAATGTATAATATACACAAGAGATATACTTGAAGTCATCAGTATGTTCCAGCTTTCGGCTTCCTTGAATTGCAGAACTCCTGTTTTGTACTTCGTATAAAAGTGAACGGTCAAGGGGCACTCTCTGTCCCAATTTGCGCAATGATGCAACTACGACCTGGCACATCCGTGTCAGAGGACTACCTCCAGGTTTTTGGAGTCTATAAAGTGGTGTACCAAAAAAGAAACTCCCTATGGCTAATCCCATAAATACTGTAGGAATTCCAAAACCCCATCCCCAACCAACATTATCCTGGACCCAGACAAGAATGCTACATGAAACAAGAGCCCCAACATAGATTGAAAAGTAAAACCAATTGAAAAATGAGCCTTTTTTCTTCTTTTCTTTTGGATCGGTATCATCAAATTGGTCGGCTCCAAAAGAAGACACGCAAGGTTTGATGCCTCCAGTTCCTAATGCAATTAGGGAAAGTCCAAGGTAAAATACACCATATTGAACTATATTTGCTGTTGGGCAGTCACTTTCTGTGCAGGAAGGAGGCTTCAAGAAAGAAATAGATGCTGAAAGAGTCCAAATTGCCATTCCCTGCAAAACTCAGTGCATGCTTGTCAGAAGCATTGCCTCAACAATGCAGCAACCAATAAATTGTTATTAAACCAGCACATAGAAGGTAGTTTTGCGAAAAGAAAACAGCATTTCGACTTCGGAGTTGAAAAATGGACTCCGGATGTCGGCAAAGTTTGAGCATACAATGAAGTAAATTATTGAGAAAGCTGCAATGGTCCAATATCGTCCCCAGTATGCATCAGCCAAAACTGCCCCCAAAAGAGGTGTGAGATAGCAGGTGCCTGACCAAGTAGTAACATTCTTTGCAGCAGTGGCATTTCCCTGATGCAGCACTTTTGTCAAGTAAGTCACTAGATTTGTATTGATTCCATAGAATGCTAGTCGCTCACAGCACTCATTTCCTGCAATGCAAAAGTGAAAATTAAATAGGTTGACAACATGATTCTCAAACGTAACGTTGAGATAGGCCGCCGATTATAAAGTTCAGTTAAGAATTCTGTAATTAAGCGGGCTTATGATGTAAGAGGTAGGAGAGCATGGGTTAACGACCTCGCTCGGACGTACTCCTGATACTACCAACTGATTAGACCATTTCATATCTCTCGTAACAAGACTCGTAACTGGGTCTTAGGTCGCTTATGATGTAAGAGTGGGGCATGGGTGACCATCCAGGAAATCCAGTTTGACCAAAAACAGGCACTGGAATATTTATCATAAGGTTAAATCTGTGGTCCTATGTGGTAGCACAAAGAGCTTTTTTTCCTAACTTCGACATAGTTTTATTGAAAAAAAACATTTTAGAAACAAATTAATATCAGAAAAGCATTTTTAATGCCATTTTCAAACATTTCAGATTCATCTCAAGATTACATGCTTCTATATGATGGCCCTAAGTTGTCACCCAATAGGCTTTTCAACCCATTTTCAAACATTTCGGATTCATCTCAAGATTACATGCTCTTATATGATGGCCCTAAGTTGTCACCCAAGAGGCTTTTCAACCAAGTTTGGTGCTGGAAAAAAGTGTTTTTACATATTAATACAACGGAGGCATTTATAATGCCGAAAAGGTGACTTCACAGATTAATATGAGGCATTTATAATGCCATTTTCCAACAATTCACATGGGTTTTGGAGACGAACCTAAAATGAATGGGCAAGCCTTCCAGGTTCCTGTACTTTCTTTTACACAAGGCCTTCCCCAAAAATTAACAGATCCATCCCCTGTGTACTCTTCTTGACTGACCTGAAAAATGTCCAAACATCAAACTACGTTACACCAAAAATCAACAGATCCATATCCCATGCAATTCCCTTGTTGACTGGCCTGACAAACGTCCAAACATTAAAATAAGATAGACAATGTAACTTAGCCATGGACAAAATTTGAGACCTTACGGTAGAAGAACATAATAACAATGATTGGATCACCATACAAAAATGCTAAAAAAAAATGAGTGGTAAAAATTAGTGACTGAAAAGTTGCAATACACTATCTCAGATATTTCTAGTTGTAATTCTTATTAGTTTTTGGTTTTCGTTTATAGGATTTAATTTTCCTTTAATCCAGGTTTTCTTCTTTAAAAGAATTAAATTTTTAAGTGTTAAATATCGGTACAATTAAAATCATCCTGTCTCATACTTGCATATTTATTCTCTCTATATTTCTTATATCTTTCTTACCTTGCTAGTATTGTGCTCATTCCAAAATTCAAAACACTAAAAATTTCTAAAATACTTGTTCTCTCTGTATTTTCTTATATTTCTTATGAGTATCTTTATTCCATTGTTAGTATAGTGCTGAATACCAAAATTGAAATTTCTAAAATTTTAGGGAGGCAGATTGGCCTCAAGTTTCTTAATTTAAGTGTCATGTATTTTCATCATTTGTCCTCAATCCTTCTCATGCAAAACGTTAATATAATTTATTTAATTTTTTTATCAATTTTTTTGGTTGAAATGATGCTATAACAAAAGTAAATGCTCCAGCAACACGTTTGGGTTGTTGAGTGCTAAATAATTTTCATTTTGCTAGACTTGTAACTATCACGAGGGTGCAAAATATTATGATAATTGTTCTCAATTTCTGAGATTTTTAACATTTTTTGTATGCAATTTTTTTCCACTGTATTGCTTCTAATCATTTTGAGTGCAATGCGACCTTACATAAACGTATATTTCTTATAATTGGTTCTCCTTATTCTAGTATTGTTTATATGTTTTACAAATGGTGCTCCTAATTCTAGTAATGTTTGAAATGTAAGCTTTTCTTGAAAATTGGGGCAACTAGGAAACGAACTCAAGACCTGCGCCCAGCGGGTTGGTTGCTCTACTACCGAGTTACATGCTCCTGTTATGATACATTTTTAACCGTTTGATATCAAGCTACTTCCAACAACATTCCATAATGTAATGGATTTACAAAAAGCCCATCAGAATGAAGGTAAATCGGCATTGCCTGGCAAAATCCATGTTTTCCCTTGAGATAAAGAAACCCAAATTTCTAATGACAAAAAATATGTACTTAAATTTAGGAGGACACAAATATGACCTGAATCCATTTCAGTTTGTATACTGCACAAATAAAAATATATCCATGATTATTGTACATTCTTTCCATTGATCTTAGCTCTAATTTGGCATGGTTTCAGGACTGGTACTAACCGCATTGTATATACAAATTCTATCATTACAAAACATCATTTTTAAACCAGCAATAAAACCCCAAAACCGAAACTGTGAGAGAACAAGCCTGAAGGTACCAGAATGTTCCTAAATCCATCATAGCTTGAGATCTCACAACCCTGTTATTTTTTTCTCCCAAGTATGCCCAACAATACGAACAGAAGCTGGATATCTCTATTTTATCATTATTAAAAATTTCTCAAGTGTTAAAGAGGCCCTTAGTTCTAATCTCTGGACTCCATGGAGAACCAGATAATAGAAAATGTATTGTGTAAAAAAAGCGCAACAAAATCATTAATCAAATTCCTATAGCAAACTGAAATCATGACCAAAAATCAATATATTATTTTCAAAAAAGCCCAAATTAGAAAACAAACCTACCACACCCTACTCTAATCCTGACCAAAAATCAATATATTATTTTCAAAAAAGCCCAAATTAGAAAAGAAACCTATCACATCCAGGAGAATAGCTATGATTATTTATTTTTTCCCGTGAGCATGCATCCAAAACCCAAAAACTAAAAACATAGAAGGGTCGGATAATTTACTGGCCTTCCCTGACTGTATGAGGACAGTATTTCCCTCTTCTAACAGAGCGAATTCCAATGATCCTTCACCTAGAACACCCATCTCAGATCTGTGTGTCTCTGTGTGTTTTTGTCATCTGTTTACGGAAATACAATGAGTTTCCTCGCTATAAACAGTGCTGGGAGGATGGATGAAAAAACATTTTGAACGGAAACCCCTTTCGTTTTGACCGGTGTCGGATACATGTGGCAACAGACCGATCTAAACGTGGTAAACCTAACAGGGAGGAAAACCCGGCGATCAATAAGCACCCACAGTGCAGCGTTATATGCACTATATGCTAGGATATAAACCATCTGATATGATCTGGGTCATTTGAGATCGGAGTACTGCTGGGATGCATAATGCTTACTGAAAAGTCCACTCTGTATTACCGCCCCTGGACGGAATAAACTCTTCGGCTGAGGGCAATTCAATGAACATCCTTAGTCGTTACATCCACCAGTCCATATTGACTGGGATGCATAATGCTTACCGAAAAGTCTATTCTGTATTACCGGCCCGAGACGGAATAAACTCTTACGTTGAGGGAAATTCAATGAGCATCCTTAGTCGTTACATCCACCAGTCCATATCAATAGGAAAAAGAGACCGTACTTACCGTGAAGGGCACAACCTCAATGTTCACCAACTATCAATGGGTGAAAATCAGCCCATTATAATATATCCAATGAGACCATTATGAGTTCATCCAATGAAGCAAGTAATAAGCTCTCAGTTTAGTTTACAGAAGCATTCTGCGGATTGGCGGTCCTGCACTTTTTGTCTTCTTGTCCAGCTACTGATCTACAGGGCTGCTTATCCCTGTTTGGCCCTGTCTACACTGACCAGCAATGATTAACAAAACAACCTGCCGGTCCCCACTTTCGCACTCTTCCCACTGACTCCCACTCGCTGCCTTGTCTTTTTCAAGTGACCCTGCTTTTTCTCGCCGAGTTTTTTCAAGTGACCCTGCTTTTTCTCGCCGAGTTTTTTAACATGGACGTATTGACAGACTTTCTGATGAAGCCTTCTGATAAACTCATCTGGAAAAAGGAGGGACTATTCGATAAAGCGGATTCCTTTGCAAATCGCCAGCCATCCATTTTAAATATTCCTCCTGTTCCCGCCGTGTCCCCCGTTGCACTAGTTCCTCCACCACTGACAGAAACCAACGCACCGATTAACGCTCCACCTGTCCCAGTCAGACCCCCCCCTGCCTCCATCTCCTCTCTTTTGCATGCTCGAGATACCCGATCTTCCCACCAGGACACTCAAAAAGCCCCTACTGCTGTTAACAGAGCTTCCCACAGCCGAAAGGTGTGGAAATCTAATAGAAAATCTACGCGCTTGTTGCTGGGCGACGGAGTGGGTCTTGAGGACCTTTGCAAGATGTCTACCAGCGCACTGGTGGGACGAGTTTCCTACAAAAACTTAAGTAACCAGCCTCAGGAGGACTGGATAAAGTTAATGTGGTTACCTCTTTTAGGTTATTCACTGGAAGTCCTCTACCTCAAAAAAGGTTGGCTATGTTTTATCTGTAAGTCACCAGATGAGGCTTCTATGTTACTCTCTTCATATTGGGCCTACGGTGGTAGCAGTATTATGCTTAAGCGATGGAGACTAGCCTTCAATCCGGACACGGATTTCTTCCAACTCAGACACCTCTGGGTGTTTCTCTCGAGCCTTCCATTACACCTCTGGAACGAAGGAGCCTTAAGAGCTATAGGCAACGCTCTTGGCAAGTTTATAACTCTCGACTCTCAGTCACTAAATAGCCCATTGAGGAAAATGGGCAAGGTTCTGGTTGAGATGGACATAACAGCAGGACTACCGGAAAAGCTGGAAATAGAATGGAGAGGACGGACGCATCTACAAATCCTGGACTACCTTGGGCTTCCTTTCCGCTGCAACCTTTGCCGTGAAACTGGCCATCTCCGACGAACTTGTCCTGGTAAGTCTTCGATCTACTCTTCTGAAGACGCTGATCTCCACCTGAACCCTCCTGACTACATGGAAGCCGACCCTTCCCTTGCCTACTTGGATCCGTCCCACGATTCCTCCCTTCCCTTACCTAGGCAAGCTGAATCATCGATACATAAGCTGAAGCAGCTTTGTCCGTCCCTCTTTTATTCTCTTTCCGCTTCTGAGAAGGAAACCATTAACTGCTTCCATTGGCTCTCCTCCACTTGTAGCGCAGTGACTCCCCCCCCACAAGTCGCTTTATCCCTCTCACCAGCCTTGACTGCCCCCACTTCTCATTGCCCTCTTCAGTCAACCGTTGAAACTGCACAGCTTCCCGACACTACCCACGGCCCATCCCTCCTTACCTCTTCACTCTCGACCATGCAACCAAGCTCCCCTCCTCTCTCTTTGAATTCGGAAGCTGCCCCACAGGTGCTCCTAGGTTATAGACAATTGGAAGACGATGATGATGTACTCCTCCTGGCCGCACTGAACCCCTCTTCATCTTCTTCCTTGCCCCCGGAATCCACCTCACAGCTGCCAGTTTATCGAGGTAAGGAAGTCATTTCTTCTGCAGCAGAGGTCGGCACTTCAAACGCTCAACAAAAAGATGCCAAGGCTTTCGCTTGGTCGCGAGGCATTGGATCCGAACTCTCCCCTCTCCAGACTCGAAGCTCCAGAACGAAGAAGGATTTACTAAGCTCACAGCGATCTGCTTCTGTCATGCCCACTCAGGACGGTAAGGCCCTTAGAGCAATGAAGGCCTTGGCACGATCTAAGTAATGATCGTGCTTTCCTTGAATATTCGAGGGATCGGAGGCACCCTCAAGGCTGCTTCCTTCCGAAGATTGTTGGAGCGAACAAAGCCCGATCTCATCTTTCTCCAAGAGACCCTCTCGGCCGATCAAAAAGCCAGAGATTTTGTTCATCAATTTCGTACTTCTTGGTTTCCTGCGGCGGTAAGCTCCATAGGAAATTCCGGTGGTTTGCTGGTGGCATGGGACCCTAGTCTTTTTGAGCTGAGACCCTACCTGTCATGTGGGGGCATACTGTTATTAGGCTATTGCTTAGCTACAAAGCTGGAGATGGCGTTGCTAAACATCTACGGACCCTGCTCGGAAAGACCGTTGTTTTGGTCACAGCTGGCAGATAGTGGTATTCTTTCTCTTCCAAATCTCATTTTAGGAGGAGATATGAACATCTTCCTATCTGCTGATGAAACCTGGGGAGGCTCCTACTCGTCGGGTCCTACTGAAGCCCATTACAAAGAGATTTTCGCCTCAAACAACCTGATAGACGTTCGTCCGACCCGTCTGGCCCCAACTTGGCGAAACGGTAGGACTGGTCCGAATGCTATCGCCAGAAAACTGAATTGTTTTCTCGTTGCAGATGGTTTATTGGCTACTTCTGGACTACCATCCTCGTGGGTGGAGTTCCCCTTCTTTTCCGACCACGCCCCTGTCCTCCTCCAGCTGAGGCTTTCAGAGCTACCCAGGTCGTCCCCGTTCAAATTTAACCACTCCTGGCTTACGTCGGCTGACTACACTGATCTAGTCGAATTGGTCTGGACGGATCCACGATTTATTTCTGAAGTTAACCCGCAGCTTCGACTTGTTTGGAAACTAAAAGTCCTTAAGTCTAAGTCTAAGTCTTGGTTCCATAGAAAAAAGGCAGAGGAACAGGCCCGATTACTCTCGCTGGAGACTGAGATAACCAATCTCACCCACTGTTCTACCACAACAGACTGGACCGTGGAGGAGTCTGATAGACTAAAGCGGCTAGAAGCTAACAGAGACTCCATTCTGCGCGCAGAGGAAAACGCATGGCGTCTACGTAGCCATGCAACTTGGTTAAAGAGTGGAGATTCTAACTCCAAGTTCTTCCACAAAGTAGCTAGCTTTAACAGAAACAAAAAGATTATCTGGTCTATTAAAAGCAGAGGGTTAGATATTCGTGGGCAGGAGGCCTTAAAGGAAGAGGTTGTCTCACATTTTACCCAACAGTACAAAGCTTCCTGCATACACAACCTCCCGGAAAAGGGTACTACAGCCAGACTTTACCCTCAGTTAGTCTCCAAAGATGAAGTCGAGGTCCTCTACAAACCTGTCACACTTGCTGAGCTTAAAGACATACTTTTACATTTCAAAACCGAGAGGAGCCCTGGGCCAGATGGCTGGACTTCAAAATTCTTTATTTTCTTTTTTGATCTTGTAGGTGAGGATCTCCTACAGATGGTGGAAGACACC
>ML804780.1:108571-121917 GCA_009831015.1 Picea engelmannii
TGTCAACCATGTGCATCTACCAATATGCCAACCATGTGCATCTACCAACATGCCAAACAATGTATCATATGACTCATGATACGTCTGCATCATGAACAAAGTATCATAACCATGTATCAAACAAATACCAATTGTTGTGATAATAAAGTAATACCAATGGTGTAATATCATCAAGCATATTCCATATATGAGTGTACTACCATGCACAAATACCACAAAATGATGAATCCCATACATGTATGCCAAGTCCTCCATAAAACATGTGCCAATCATCCTGCTAGTAGGTGCCTCTACTAATCTAGAAATGTACCAATCATGCATCACACATAAATCAAATCATGACTCCTCAATGATGTACAACATGATCATTAACTCACCAACTACATGTCCCAATATGTAGCCTATCCATATGCCAAATGCATCAAGCTTTCCAATACACCCTCAAGATATATCATATAACTAGGGTGCCATAACTTCACTGTCATATCCAATATTGTTCTTCAACAAAACAAACATCAATCCATACTCATGGGTTAGTGCCATGCACCCAAGATTTTATTTTACATCATCACCTTACATAATCCAATATATGAAAACCTGCAACAAACAATGTCAGAGCCTGCAATAAACCATGTCAGACCCTACATCACAAAGTTATACCATCACATCAAACTGCAATCCCTGTGCATAGCCCTTTTCCTTAGGATTCACCACATATACGCGGCCTGTTGCACAGATAGATCGCGTATAACCTATACAAGGTCAACCTGCATATGTACGCGAATGATACCACTGTCACCCACGTATGCCTAAGTAGATGAAATTTTTGAACTTCCCTTCAGTCTTTCATTATGTTATGGCTGCTCTGTCTTCTTCACCCACTTATGTAGATGTCCCTGCTCCTCAGAACTTGAGCTCTGAGCATCCATATTTTCAAAGATGTCTCCCTTCCTTAGTTCATTCCTTCTTCTAGCCATGCTATGCGAATTCCTCATCATGGACTTTCTTCTTGTGTTCCAACCCTCCTGGGATTTGTGGCCAAATCCACTACAACTGTAGCATCTCATGGTGTTACAGTGAACAACAATGTGTCCTACTTGATCACATCTCCAACACCTTATGGTGTTATGAAATATTCCATTATATCTTCTTTCATAAGATCTACATTCAAAAGATTTATGACCATATTCATTACATGAATAACAATGCGCATGAAAAATACTTTCATACCTTTGTTTTGGTGTCCCAAAGATAGCTTCTTAATGTCTTCCTTGCTTTGTTCTTTTGAAATTTTCCTTGCCTTGTGTAGATGGTTTCTTTGCAACATTGTCTTCCTTCTTTTATGGACTTACCTCATGCTTTTTTGAGGTGTTTGCTTCAACATGTGTAGCTTCTTCTTTGTATCCAAGACCTGCTTTATCAGATGGTGATATTTCACTTTCCAAGATCTCATCCAAGATTTTTGGGCTATTCAAGAATTTATTTGACTTCTCCACTTTCTTTCTAAGATAAACAATTTCAACTTATAACTTATCACATGACTCTTCCTTTTCATTAATTTGATTCTTCAAAGGTTTTTTTACCCTTTTGGCTTCTTCAATTTGGGTCTTGAGATGAATAATAGTTTCAAAAATTTTGCTAATCTCATCATCTACCTTCATATCTTATTTTTCATTCTTTAGTCTTGTGATCTCTTCTTCCTTTTATTCCAATTTAGTCTTATTGCTCTCTTCTTTTTCTTTGAGCATTCCCTTTAACTTCAATATGTGCCTTTGACTCCTCCTAAGAAACTTCTTAGTGTTATTCGAAAGATAGTTATAGTGTGTATAAAAATGATCACTTCTGTATCTATATAAACCCTCTTCAACTTCATTTTGAAGTTCTAATAGATATTCTTCTATTCTTTCCATGGGACAAATACCATCAAACTTTACACAAACTATTTCTAGATCATCTTCTTCACTTGAGAAAAAATCAACATCATCATATTTTGAATCATTACAATCAAGAGTCTTTGGAGATTCTATATCTTCATTTGAAATACTTTTGGGATCTTCCTTTGTTCTATATTCACTTGAAATGTTTTCAAGATCACATTTAGAAATAATACAATCAAGGTTTTTTGGAGATTCTTTACCTTTGATAATCTTGATGGAGTGGTCTTCAATATCTTCCTTCTCCTTCTTTCTTTGATATGTCTCCTCTAGCTTTAGCCATAGATCCTTGGCAGAAGTGCATTGTCCCATGGTCTCTTTGATAGGGCTTGAGAGTCCACTAAGAATGGTCTTGAGAGCCAATGCATCATTCTTCTTTCCTTCCCTTTGAGCTGCATACTTTGACTTGTTCCTCAAGGAAACCGATCCACCAATGGTTGCCTTCCAAATAGCTGCTCCCATTATCTTCAAATACACTTTCATCTCTATTCTTCAAGTAGAATAGTTTTCCTCATCAAGGATTGGTATTTCATCATCCATTTGTGTGTCTATGGATCTCATTCAAGCTTGTTAAGGCTTGTAGTGAAGGCCTGCTCTGATACCAATTGTTGGACACATTGACTACACTGAGAGGGGGGGGGGTGAACAATGTAGGGCTCTTTTTCCCAAAACTCCTTAGTTAACAATTACCATTAACTCATTACTAATTGCTTTCATTTATAACCAGTTAAATGTTAACACATATCAACAAAATATATCAACAATATATCATCAACAAGTCATCACCACAAGGAACACAAAGAACACAAAGAACACAAGATGTATGTACAATTTTCTTTTTATTACAAACTACAATCCTTGGGGTTTTTCAGCAAAAAATGAATAGAGTAAAACTCTACAAGAGCACCAACTCTATAATTCAAGACTAATCTTACACCCTCATCACCAACTGAGATGAGGCAACAATCCTCAACATATATCAATCTGTATCATAAACAAGTGCATCAACGATGCACCAACCTGCGCCAAACAACTTGTAATCAACCTGTACCATAAACAAGTGCATCCAACCATGTACCAAGTATATATCAATCATGTGTCAACTACTCATCAATATGTACCAACATCATCAACTATACACCTCAAGTATGTGCCAACTCATCAATTGCTTGTCTCAACCATGACTAGTTTTGGATTAGTCAACAACCCTAACTTGAAATAATCATAACTTTGTACCTGTAATGAATAAATATATGAAACTAATACACAATATTCTTCGGTGTGTTTAATGCAATTCCTCCAGGTTTCACTACTTGGAACCTCTTAGAACAAGAGTTATAGCAAAAATGACATACCTTGCTGAATTCTGTCTTATTCTAGAGAGCGACCTTGTAGAGCATGCCCCACACAGAATATTTGTTGAATCAATCTAAAAATGTTATACAATTGGTCTCACTGAATTTGGATATGTTATGAAGAAGTTATGACATTTTTACCCGAAACACTTGTTTTAGACTAGTTTCAAGACTAGCCACAAACCCTGTTTTCCACGGAGTGTATCTCAAAAAATACAACGGCCCATAAGCTTAGAAAGCATCATGAAAAGAATTTATCCTCCCTTGAATTCCGACTCTCTTTTCTTCGCCTTCCCTCTGAAATTCAGCTTAGATATCCTTTGGTTACCTCAGTCACCTATAGATATTCAATATGCTCAAGGGTTCCACACCAAAAATGCTCAAGAAGCTCTCACAAGAAGTTCTCCATAAATACTTCAAAAGATATTCTCATAAGAAGCTCTCCATTGATCCACAAAAAGGCTGATTTACAAGAGACCATTTCTATCTTATTTATACTTTCATCCTCTAGGTCACTTAACCTATTTTACTTATTTTAGGGTTAACCACTTTCCATAAATAGAAATTTCTCCAATACTTTATCATTTAAATATTCCTTCTTGATTTTGTCACCTTACTTTATCATTTCTTGATTTTTTCACTTCTCTTTATTATTTAAATAATCCACCTCGACTTTGTCACTTTACTTTATCATTTAAATAATATTAACCCATTTCTAGGTTACTTAACCTATTTTCCTTATTTTAGGGTTAACCACTTTCCATAAATAGAAATTTCTCCAATACTTTATCATTTAAATATTCCTTCTTGATTTTCTCACTTCTCTTTATTATTTAAATAATCCACCTTGACTTTGTCACCTTACTTTATCATTTAAATAATCATTTCTTCTTTTAGGTCACTTTGAATTCTTTGACCTTGGGGGCTTCAAGCCTTCATGTGGGGGTCCTTCATCTTTGTAAGTCCATAACTCTCAAACCATGAGGAGTTATGTGACATTCCACATACCACCGGAAATGGCATGACAAGCACTATCCATCTAGGATAGTTTCACCAACAATTTCCTTGATCTTCATCTCATTATTCCACATACAAGCATGGTTCCTCCAACCATTCTTCTAGGATAACTCAATCCGCAAAGCGTCTTCCCGTGAGGGATTTCACCATAAGGGGACCACTTTGGAGTTCATCCATTTTTGCACCTTATCAATCATGCTAAGACAATAATGAGAGCATGGGTCCTCCAACCATTCTTCTAGGATAACTCAATCCGCAAAGCGTCTTCCCTTGAGGGCTTTCACCATAAGGGGACCACTTTGGAGTTCATCCATTTGTGCACCTTATCAATCACGATAATACAATAATGAGTCATCTATACATTTTTCAACAATGCATCATATACCAATGAAACCACATCGATCCATCTTCATCATGTATCAATGACAAGTCATTGATCCATCTTCATCATATCAATGACAAGTCATTGATCCATCTTCATCATATCAATGACAAGTCATTGATCCATCTTCATCTATGAATTCTCTTCAAGGAAAATACATATTACATTACATTAATCATAAATCAATCAATCCTTTGGCATCAATCAATCACTTGACATCAATCAATGACATGAATCAATCAAACCATTGGCACCAATGACAACATGATCCAACACAAAATACACAAGTATACCTCATTTTGGAGTTACGCTGCAAAAGCTTTGCTCAGGTTAGAAAACTAACACCACCACTGCGTTTGTGGTGTCGTTTTACCTAAAAATGACTACCTCCATGCCTCTATCCGAGTCTGACACTTTCAGGCCCAAAAGACACCTCAGCCTCGGTTATCATGCCACTGTCTCTGTAATAAATGATTGAGAAATCTCGAAAAGTGTGCCCCAGTCCATACATAGTCCGTACGGGCACGCTCAGTCTCTCCTCTCTTGCCTTCTGTCCTAAATGCACTAGCAGAGGCCTCTTTTGATACCAAAAAATAGGTGGTTATGTAATAAGTGTGATGGTTGGCGGAGTGGTTAGGGAGGCTAAGTTTAGAGTGTAGTTAGGCGGAGGTTCCGGGATCGAATCCCGTGGACTTCGTTTTTGGCATATAGTTTTTAAAACGAAATTTTGGCGCGCTTACTAAATATAGCAGTGGTTGCTAGAATGGTGGACTTGCTAAATAAGGTAGAATATGCTATATATAGTGGCAATTGAAATAAGCCCCTACATTGGCAGATGCAATGGTCGTATGGGCTAACATGTAACCAAGGGCTGGGCCAAAGGCCTAGCCCTTTTCTCCCCCATATGAAACATTATTGCCACTCAAATTAAATCTGTTCCATAGTATAAACAAAGCACATGTAGTGGTGTATTGGTTGGCGCAGAATGTGAGGCCTTTGGGCTAGAGGAGGTCAAGGGTTCGACTCTGGTGGAGTCATAAAAGTTTTGGTCACCTGCTAACCACTGGAGGGGTGCCACGTGGCACCATAACATTTGCCCATGAAACTGAAACTTGTCACAACCTAATTTACCCACATGTCTTCCATCATTTTTCCACGTCATCTCATGCCAACTCAGCTATATAGACGTGCCATGTGTCACCCTTGCAGTGGTGCCACATGTTACCTTGACTTTTTGACTTTTGACTTGAACTTTGAGCGGTTATAAATTTTGATCTGTAACTCCGTTTTACGAGCCGTTTACGCCGTTATAAATCTTGCGACGTTCTCTTTGCGATCATTCCCTTTTCACTAAGTTTTGGGAACTTTGAATTTTTGCCCTTTCTTTGTTTTCTGAAGCCATTCTGAGCATTCTAAGTTGCCTCTGTAAGTTCTGAGTTGTTCTTAGCTTTCTCTGGATCTTTTTTGGATCAGTTAGCCTTGGAAGATTATTCTCTAGCTCTTGTGGTGGATTGTCTTAGCATCTCTCTTGATCTTGGTATGGTTTTTTACTCTCTTGCTATCATTTTATTGAAGTCAAGTATTGTTTATGCTAGGATCTAGATGGGAAGTATAAAGGCATACACCCCCACCATAATCTTCACCATTTTAGTGCTTCATCTAATTGATTAAGGGTTTGCTAAGAGAAGTATAAGGGCATACACCCTCTTAGCTTAAACCCTAGCTTAGAGAAACTTGCCTTGGGAAGTAAAAGGGATTACACCCCCAATGAGGTAGCTTCTATAAGCTCCTTGTGACTCCATTAACCCAATAGTAATGGCACTATTCATTAATTTTTTGCATTGGAGAAATAAAATATTGTATTGGGAAACATGAATTTCAATCATTTTACTTTTTTCAAAGTGGATTGTTTTCCTTGTGCTTTGGGCACCTCACAACCACTAGGGCATCCTCATATAAGGGATACTTATTGCTGATTTTATCTTCAACCATTAGGGCTGAAAAAACCCTAACATACTTTCTCTAATAACTCTCTTATCAACCATTGGCTTTTGCTCAAAGTTTGCACATTTACTCTCCTTGTCCTAGTGCAATTTTTGGAAACGTTTGAGGGGATTCTAGTGGCTTATTTTCTTGTTGTAATACATTTAATGTTACATCCATAAGACTGATATAATTTGCTACAGACAAGTGTTTACAAAAGCCTTATCTTTGTGCTAAGAGTTTTGGTTCTTCATCTTGAGTTTAGCTAGTCAATTGCTAGTCTTTCTCTTGCATTTTCTACTTGATCTTGAGCACATATTGAGCAGATTATAGTATATTTTTCTTGCTGATATATACTATCATCTATTGCTGAAAATTAGGGAAAACAAGCTTAACTTGCTGATCCAACTAACATATACTGTTGCAAGGTGTGTTTTCTTGTTTCTCGGGCAGGTACAATCATCCGAAAAAGAACAATTGTGGGGCAACCTTTACTTGACTTACGATACATCTCTCCCTACCCTTGATTCCATTTATACTTGACCTATAGGGGATTCACTTTCATATACCTCCATATCCATCTCAATCCCCCTAGGTTCACCGTGATCGCCTCCCTAGAGTGACCTAGTCACCCTTGAAGTGTAGGACCTACATCGAGGTGACATTGGGTGTAGGATTCCCAAAGTTATAACACTTATTCCTTGGTTGGGTTGGAATTTTCCCAACCTACAACTTGTGCCATAACATTTTGGCACCGCTACCGGGGAAGATTTTGAATCGTCTTTGTACCCTAACGACACTTTGGTAAGATATCCCAAAGCCTTTCCCTTAGCTTACCTGGAAAATCTACCCGAGAGACTTTCCCTTTCCACATTTATTGATGAGTTCATTTTGAAATTCATCTGGAAAATCCACCTTCCCAGAATCCTTCTTGCTCCAAACCTTTTCCCCCTGAGAGGTTCAAGCCTTCTAAGGTTTTCCAAAGAAGGCCTCCTATCAAGTCTCCCATTGCTAAAACCCTTTTCCATAAATCCCTTCCCCTTGCTCCAATGGATCGCCCTTGGGCAAGAGACCTCTATAAACCTCTTAACATGGCCAATATCTAGGGTTACCCTAACAAGATGCCAAAAGATGTCAACAAGTGGTTGCCAAAGTTCCCAAAAAATAATGTGATAACTGTTGAAGACAACATTTATGTCATGGGCCAAGACATGGACAATGCAGGTATTGATCATGGAGATGTGGTCATGAGACTATTTGTCTCATCGTTGATTGTGGAGGCTCTTGATTGATTCAAGGGACTCCCTAATAATTAGATCATGACCTATGATGCCTTTTCCTCCATATTTAAAGGCATATGGTCAAGAAAAGTAGATGGTGGGACACTTGCAACTCAGTTCAATCAAATAAATAAGCCAGAGAATGAAATGGTAAGGGAATTCATTTCAAGATTTGACAGGTTTTACAATCAAATTCCAACAGATTATCGTCCTACAAGATCATCAATTTGTCTCCTTTACATGAATGCCTTTGAAGGGCAGTTCCGATACATCCTTAAAGATAAAAATCCCACATCATTGGCAAAAGCTAAATAATACAATATCGAAATTGAAGAGAATCTCCTTGATTCAAAAGTAGAACCGTTTCAGTATCCCCACAACAAGACATAATCAAGGATTAAGGTTTCCAACAACAATTCTCCTATTCCAATTGCTCTCCTGACTCAGAAGATAGACCAAATGAATACTCAGTTTGATCAAGTGGGAAATCAACTTATGAACCATATGACTACAGTGGAAAGAAATCAATATGCTCCCAGACCTTAGTTTACCAGACATAAGAGAGATGCCACCGGTTGGAAACCAATACCTCAACAAGAGGCAAAGGCCCCAGATAATTTGAAACCTGTTGGGGCATTTGATTTAGAATATTGGTGTCTCCCATGCCAAGAGCCCCACAGGGAATATGAGTGACCTCGACAAAACAAAGATTACCCTGATGATATAAACTACATGATTTGCAATCTCGACGATGAATATGATGCTCATGAACTGGTTGATGAAGCCATAAGAATAAGCGAAAGAGAGGGGAGACTTCGGGCCTTAATTACGTTGACAGATGATCAGAAGAAGGAACTAAATAGGAGGGGAATTTTAATATACATAAGAAAAAATGCTTCAACCCCTCCATCACAACTTGACACTCCTGTTCCACCAACAGAAAAGGTGGCTCCACCACCATTGGTATGTGAGTTTCTTCATAAGACAACTCCTGCAGATGACATTCAATTGAATATAGATGTTGCATATGTTTGGAATACTGAATATGACAGTCCTAGTAACATAAATGTGTAAGATCCCTTCTGTGAAAAGGGAAGTTTTGAAAATATTACAGGTGCCAGCCAAGAAGGAGCATCCTCCCATCATCTTAAACACTATGTATCTCGATCGACCAAAAGACAAGAACCCTCCCTTCTATATCTCATTAGGAATGAATGGAATCTGCTTGAAAAACTTCATGCTTGATTTAGGGGCCTCAACAAATGTCATATCTTTGAAGGTAATGAAAAATATTGGTTTAAAGACAACCCAACCTTATGGAAATGTATGTGGTATTGATTTCAGAAGAGTTAATGTCTTGGGAGTATGTGAAGACGTTGAGAGTTATTTTTGATATATTTTCTACATATCAATGTCCTCATGGACATATTGGTGATCGATGTCCCTGATTCCTGGGGGATGCTCTTGTCAAGGACCTGGTTCTCGGCCCTTGGAGGTTTTCTTAGCATGGACCTTACACATGCATATATTCCCATGGTCGATGGAACGTATGAGATCCTGCATAACATGGAAGAGAAAGACATGCATGTGATGAATTTGAGGGGGCCCAACTATATTAGTGAACACTACCATGATATACCTCCACATATTTTTGAGTATGATCCATCTGAGCTACCCTTCATGCAGGAAGATGCAGTAGAAATGTTTCTCCCATGGACATATAAAAAGAAGACTACACGGTACCATAAGAAGGAGTCAGAATCTATTATTATTATTATGCAAAAAGAAGATGAGAAAAATGAAGAGTTTATCGAAGACACAGTCCACACAGAGCCTCCATACGATGAGAATACACCTTGCATCAATTTCAGTGGAGGAAGTCTTGTGCACATGTGGGAAAAAAGAAAGAGCAAGCCTAGATATGAACAACAAGATAACAATTCATGGTTTGGCCCTTATATCATCAATAAGAGTTCTGACAAAGGAAGGTACTATCTGACAACATTAGATGGGAGAAAGATGCCACTACCAGTAGATGGGTCTCTTCTCCAGCCTCACATCCAGATCACATGATTTCTTCTGGGCCTGTGCCCCAGTTAAGTAGGTAAGTCATTTTGATTCCCTGCATTTGCATCTTGATTTATCATACTAGTTTAGATGCATTTCATTTTCATTCTACTCTACTTGCATATTGATTTCATGCTTAGTTTATATTTTTTTGAAAAAGTGTCAAAATTTTCTTTTCTAGTTTAGATGGTTTTGATTTGATCATATGAGAACAAGGATGAGTAGGTGATTCTGAACTTGATAGTTTGATGTTTACTTGCAGGCACAAATCTACTAGGAGATGTTGCGGTTCTCATGCACTCTAAGACGAGCACATGTCCCCAAGTAGGAGCCATATGTTATCCCCATTTTGTGGATAACTAAGGAGATGATGTCTCGAGGCCCTCAGGTTGCAGATATGGAGTGCCGAGAGACTACATGACTAGAAATACCCTTTGCATAGATGGAAAACCCACTCACCACCACAGATGGTCAGAGGTTTACAGATGGCATCCACCACACCAGTTGGCTTCCAAAAGGCAGTGGGCCTTGATCCATGAGGTACACGACAATATTATGGTGAGGATCATTTCAATACCCAATCCATTTGATTATGTTGTATCTTATATTTCTCTGGATTTCATGATATGTGCTTGGACATTATTCCTTTTTCCCTGCTTCACCTTGGTGGTTGACATTGTTCCCTAGTAAGTGGTCTTCTTTGGGAATGGGTTTGCTACTAGGAAATCCCTTAATAATCCACCGTACCGTTCCCGACCATACTTACCATTTTCCATCATTATTCCCCTCCATTTCCTTATCTCTTGGGATTTTAGGGTGTATTGACCTAAGAAGGGGTTGTCCCTCATTCTATGGGAATAAGGGGCTAAAGGAATAGAGGGGTAGGTGTTGGGTAAAAAATAAAATCCATATATGAACCTTCGATATGCTTCACCCATGGATCACCCAAGAAAGCAATAAAACACTTATCTTTGAATAAAAGGGGACCCATAATATAACAAAGAAATGCCTGAAAGGTAGATTCAAGGATAGGAGGTCTCATCATGAGCCGACCTATCACGTCCATGGATAACTAGTGGTATGACATTGTCATTATCTAGTCACCAAACTAGGCAATGAATCTTAGTTGCATGGATGAGAGAAAAGGGGTCTCATCACGAGCCAACCTTCTCATTTACATTAGGCACTTGTGGGTGACATTTCCACCATCTGGTCACCACGCTAGGGCAGTGACCTTGAACCTCTCCTTGTTCTAAAGAAAATATAAAGAAATAAATATAAAAGGAAAATGATGGGTTTGGAAAAAGTACATTGCGGATGAAGGTACCACACACCCTCTACAAAGGTACCCATGAATGAGACACTACGACCACTAGTATGTCATGAGCCCTATGCCCATTGAGTCTTGACCCCATCCACCTCATACACTGTACATGGATTAGAGAGGGACCTCTTGGAGGCTCTCCTTGACCTAGAGCAAGATCTACCCAATAGGACATCTCGTCAACCCTCCCATACTTAATCTTGACAAATCTCATAGTGTCTTTGAGCTGTTATTTGTTTGATATAGTAATCTTTGATGCACATGCTTAGATGTCTTATTTATTGATTGGATCCACTTATCATGATGTTATGACTTGAGATCCTTAGAGGGCATGTTCATTTGTCTTTGCAGGACCTAGCTGGTGCACAATTGTGGGAGAACAAACCTAGATTGAGCTTCCATGGGGCTACAAGCCCATAGGTTGAATGCCAGAGGCCCACATGCTAGATGAGAGAAAGTTGAATAGGATAGCCTTGATGATGACTTGGATGACCTATCCCACCCATTTCTTTCCAAACAATTTTCCCAGGAGGGAAAAAATGTCCCACTTTTGAGTATGACATCATGATATTGGGGGCTAGGGCTTGGTGGTGAGGCGCCACTCATTTGCACTTGGAAGTTTTGAGGAGAAGAGGGTTTTCACCATGATGAGATAACTTAGAATATTGACACATGGCCTTGGGAGGCCCTTCCATGCTTCTCCAACACCAATGACCTCCTCAAAGTGGAAAAACGTCCCCTAAAGGGGTGACGTCATCCTAGATTAAGGTTTAATTTAAGCAAAAAATGAAATTTTAAGTGAAATTGTTTAATATTATTGTGTTAAGGGGGGAAGATTAGGGTTGTCGACCCCTAATCTTGTGTTCTACTCCTTATTTTGTGATCCAGATTTATGTAGGAACACAATGAAATACCGAAATACACATAAACGCAGAGATGCAGCGGAAATAAGACTTCATTTCATTAATAACAAATGACTGAAATATGCTTATAGACAGAATGTAAATAAACTAGCTAAGGCACTGGTAGCTTATCTCTGAGAAGATATGTGGCTGCTACTTGCATCCGTGAGAAGATGGTTACAATGAGGCTCTGGGGCCTTTTTACAATAATTGAGAATGCAAAAAGTCCTAGACATCCAAAAACCTAACCCTAGGAGATGAAGCGCCAAAAGTCATGTGGGCCCCGTTTGGGTAAGTTGGTGTATCAACTTCCTGAGGTCGTAACTTTTGCATACAATCTCCGTTTTAGGCGTGTGATAGCTCGTTGGAAAGGTATCATCGAGGAGATTAATTTTGGGGCCTCAATTATGCCTTTGGATATAATTGAGAACCTCTATCTCAAAAAAACTTCATTTAGGCCCTCAAAATGGCCCCGGAAGTGAAAACCTGCTAAAAATAGTAAATTGCCAAAATGGCCAGAAAACTGTTTTGAGCCATTTGGAAAAGGTGGGTGGCCCCCGATATCCACCTGGATCAATCCTCCATCCTTAGGAAGCAATGGTCTCCATTGCGTTGAGTTCCCGGGGGAGAGGGAAAAGCATTTGTTGAATCTGCATCTTGGTGATCTGCTTGTCTTGCTGGAGAAGTCACGCTGCTTAGTTTGTGGAAATTTGTCACGAACCTGTGGCTGGAAGGTTTGGACCTTTTTAACCAGTCTGGCTATTTTAGATGACTGTGTGCAAAAGGAATCTTCGTGCTTTGCTGCAACCTTGTCGACCTGCTTCTGTTGGATAGAAGGTGCTTTGGTAGAAGCTGTGGTGGCTGCAGTATCCTTCTGTTCACCCTTTGAATAGATTGTGGAGAAGATGAATTTTCTAGTATGAGATACTACCTTGCAGCATGGTTTAGGTGGGGCAGTGGTTGGAACTACCTCTGGTATCCTGTAGAGATGACCCCCCAGAGTAATAATGACACTACGGGGTCGAGAATCATAGATAGCATGGTGTTTCCACATATATGGCTGGCCCAAGAGAACATCACAGACATCCAGTGGGGCAACATC
>ML804780.1:123859-140285 GCA_009831015.1 Picea engelmannii
ATTATTTTGTTGCATTGGAGAAATAAAATATTGTATTGGGAAACGTGAATTTCAGTCATTTTTAATTCTTGCAAAGTGGATTGTTTTCCTTGTGCCTTGGGCACCTCACAACCACTAGGGAATCCTCATATAAGGGATACTTATTTATTCTGTTACAAATTTTCATCTTCAGCCATTAGGGCTGCAAAAACCCTAACATACTTGCTCTAATAAATCTCTTATCAACCATTGGCTTTTGCTCAAAGTTTGCACATTTACTCTCCTTGTCCTAGTGCAATTTTTGGCAAAGTTTGAGAGGATTCTAGTGGCTGATTTTCTTTCTGTAATCCATTGAATGTTACATCCATAAGGCTGATATAATTTTCTGTAGACAAGTGTTTACAACAACCTTATCTTTTTTCTAAGAGTTTTGGTTCTTCATCTTGAGTTTAGCTAGTCCATTGCTAGTCCTTCTCTTGCATTTTCTACTTGATCTTGAGAACATATTGAGAAAATTATAATATC
Source organism: Picea engelmannii (assembly GCA_009831015.1). Classification (NCBI taxonomy): domain Eukaryota; kingdom Viridiplantae; phylum Streptophyta; class Pinopsida; order Pinales; family Pinaceae; genus Picea; species Picea engelmannii. Next base: position 124,364 of record ML804780.1, read on the forward strand.
TTTTTATTGATGATATATACTGTCATATATTTCTGAAAATTAGGGACAAAAATATTAACTTGCTGATCCAACTAACATATACTGTTTCAAGGTGTGTTTTCTTGTGTCTCGGGCAGGTAAAATCATCCGAAAAAAACCTATACTTGTGGGGAAACCTTTACTTTACTTACAAGTCATCTATCACTACCCTTCATTCCATTTAGTCTCAACCTATAGGGGATTCTCTTACATATATCTCCATCTCCATCTCAATCCCCCTAGGGTCACCGAGATCACCTCCCTAGAATGACCTAGTCACCCTTGAATTGCGAGACCTACATCGAGGTGACATTGGGTGTAGGATTCCCAAAGTTGTAGCACTTGTTCCTTGGTTGGGTCGTGCTTTTCCCAACCTACAACTTGTTCCATAAAAATATTTATGGCAATCAGAACAATGCCCTCCAATATAACACAACTGTGTCTATCCATATTAGTATACAACTATTATCCAGTGGTACACAACCACTCCTAGTAGCACATGACTACTAACTAGTGACACAATCACTACTAGTGGATAATATCCACCATAATAGCATACATATACTGTCCAAAGACATACAATCTCCACAAAAATCATATCATATGATATAAACTTGCATAAACAATATCATGATACAAACCGAGTCATCTGGGCTATTCCTCCACTCACATTTGTGAGATTTGGAAGAGCATCTGCCCTCGAAATTAAAAACATCAACCATGGGATATCTATACTATTCTTTCCAAGCATAGAAAAATAATTGTCCTTGATTTATGAGCTTGGACCATTCACCTAACTAGGCCATTCCTCCGACACTAATCACAATGCAACCTGGAAAGAATGAGTCTACCCTAGGGAATGTTTGTCCTTGATTGCTGAACCTGGACCATTCACCTAACCGGGCCAATCATAGTGCAACCTGAAGAGAATGAGTCTTCCCTAGGAAATGACTATCCGAACCATTTCATAATGGAAATGATTGTCCTGCACCAACCTCCTATAACAGACCATTCTTCGAAACTGCTCACAACTGTGAAGTTCAAAAAAATGTCTTCTCAGAGAGGCAAACCATTCTTCTTGACCACTACTCATAGTGACTGCCAAGAAGAATGATTTTCCTAGACCATTCCCCCACACTGTCCATAAGGGGAATCACTATCTATGGTAGATCAACAATCTATCAGATCATTTCAATTACGAAAATGATTGCCCGATCTGGACCATTTTCCGAACTGGAAAATGCATGTTCGTTAGAAATCTTGGGCCACTTTCATGACTGGAAGGTGACTGCCCAACCTAGACCATTTTTTTGAACCAGAGATTGACTGCCCATAAATCAATAATATATTAGTGCCCACTCCCAACCTGGGAGTAATCTCTTCCTTTTCCAATAAGGAAGTCATTTACATGAGTACCAACTTGTCCCTTAAGTATGCAAATTTTTCATCTTGGACAAAGGCTTTACCAAAAATATATGTTATCTGCTCATCTATGGAGATATACTGGAGAACCACTCCTCCCCTCTGGACTCTATCATGGAGAAAATAATACTCGATCTCAATGTTCTTCGACCTGTCATGGAACATCGGGTTCTATGAAAGCTTCACACAGCTCTGATCATCACAATATATCATGGTCGAATCCAACACCTAATCAAACAATCCAGAAACCTGCTTACAGAGCCACACAACTTCCGTACAAGCATCACATGCTACAATATACTCTGCTTCTGCAGTGCTGAGTGCAACAAAATTTTGTTTCCTGCTAGCCCATGATATCATGGAAAAGCTCAAACATATCCAAGAAGCACTTCTTTTGTTATCTGCACTCCCTGTCCAAACTGAATCGATAAATCCATGTAGCTATATATCATGTCCCACAAAGAAAATATCCGACTGAGTATTCTCTAAATACATTAACGAGTCAATCAATTTTTGAAACAAAGATGGGTCTACTGGATCATAGTCTCTTAACTTCTTCAGATCTATCATCATGGGAGTTTTCCATGGGTTTGCAATCCATAATCCTGGACTTCTGAAGAACCATTTCAATATCGCTTCCACTGTACATGAGAGGCTTTGCACCAATTTTCTTGAATCCATACAAGGTCTTCTTTCATTTTCACACAAGGGTCTCTTTCTGGTATACCTCAAATTTACCTTGAGGTTTCTCCACATATCCTTCTTCTTCAATTGCTATGTTGAGAATAACATTCTTTACATTCATATGATGTAAACTCCAACCCATGGATACTGTAAGGGATATAATGGCTTAGGTAGAGGTATGTCTGGTTATTGGAACAAGGCTATCATCATAGTATTCTCCCTCCTTCCGGGAGAACCCTCTAGCCCCGATTCTTACCTTGTATCTATCAATGCTTACATTTATAAGTATTTTTCACAATTTATCACATACATTTCTCTTCATCACAACTTCCTTCCATTCCTTCTGCTTCACTATTTCTAGTGGGTTCAAACTGGTTCAATTGGTTTTTGTGACTTTTCTTTCTTTCTTGGAATATTCATGTTCTTCCTCATGTTTCTCTTTAATGTTGGATTCCATGGAATCTTCTATAGATTACATGGCCTTCTTTCCTGAAGGATACAACTTTTTCCTTTCGCCATAGGAACATAAATGTAGATGGAAAACCAAGGATATTCAAGGCTTATTTTCAAAGAAGACTTCTTCTAAAGTAAATTTGAACACATGCTTCTTATCATGGATGCTACTTGTAATGAAGAACATGGAAATATGCTTCATAGTATTCACAGATTATTCAATGGATCATATCATTGGGGATTAGCTCCCTTCTAATCCCGACTTCATGCTTGAATGAGCAATATAGATGTTCTTCTTTTGGAATTCTGTGATTATCTCCCTCCATCTGAGAGAGACCATGCTTCCGTCTGTTGCATCTCTCTTTTCTTTCTGCAAAGTGTCACAAGCTTGTTTTGGTTTCCTTTTGATTCCTGAATTCCTCGAGTCTGACTCCTATGAGTCTCTTTAAGTTTGTTTCTATCTGTTCTGATTGTTGCATGTCTGGAAATTGTGTCATCCTTATAAAATTCTTCTATGATAGCTTCCACGGGGATTGTTCATCACAAGGGTACCTTCCCGGAACAAGAACAACAAGAGAAAACAATAAATATCTATCTAGAGGAGATGTTAGTTCATCTTGTGAACAAGTACAATAAGCATCTATATCAATAATTTTCATATGCATTCAAGTATTCATTTCACCTAGCAATAATAGAATCTTTCAAATATTGCTTTCACAATTTTGTAATGTAGCAACTATCACCCCTGATATATATATATATATATATATATATATATATATATATATATATATATATATATATATATATATATATATTTAACAATTTAATCAAACTGGGAACCTGAAGCCTCACTTGCTATGGAGGGTGCACTTGTTTTTCTTTGAAACCTTGTAGCATCGTCCAACTTGTCTTCCAATCTGAAACTAGATACCATCTTGACAAGAAGATATTAGAAATTCAGTAAGAATATTCAATGATTAGAACAAGCTAAAAATCTAAAATTTCAACTTTGACCACAAAATCAATTTGACCAGAAGTCAACCTTTGACCTTGACCAATCAAACTTTGACTTTGACCAATCAAACTTTGACTTTGACTTTGACAAAAAATTTAAACTTGAATTTTTTGCGAGCTGAGAGTACCAAGAGGTGCGCTAGGCTAGGGAACACTAGGATGTCAAGGAATTAGGTCAAAATTTTCATCAGAAGTGCCCGAACATAAGGGTTAGGGTTTGTTGCAACTGCATAATCAGAAAACTTAGCTGCAACTGTAATTGGTGCCACAACAAGCTTAACAATTAACTTCCCAATCTATCTTCTAGTGGTTAGATTGTCTGAAGATAGTGTGGGCCCACAACCTGTTATAAATAAAGATATGTGCTCGTTTTTCCAAAGACAATATAGCAATATTGTCACCCAACCATAGGCCAAAGCCTCCCCCGAGCACCTTAACCTTGACAAATAGAATAATTCCAGAAGAAAACCATTAAAACCAATAGCCAACAAAGGTAGCATACGTCTCTCCAAAGATAGTGCACCAAGCAGAGAGTCCAAACCATAACCAAGGTAGAAAGTCAAAACCATAACCAAAGACCAAAATCCCAGTTGCAGTAGCTGCAACTGCACTCCAAAACTTGCGCACCACTAGTTTGTGTGAGCTGTGTGAGTGTATGTTAAATGAGGTCTAGTGCCCTCTTATTTATAGTCTTCCAAGTGACCTAACTAGGCTAACTTGTACTTTTGGAGGATATAAATTATTATCTTTAGCCAACTTTCCTTCTATTGTTATTATCCAACATTTTAGGGTTTCCCTTGCTTCCCGAAATATTCTAGTCTCATCAAAGGTTACACGTAGAGGTTAATACTTCCCGCATCTACCATAATATCAACAATAAGGTTAATTATCCATTGGATGCAATCCCTATTAAAACCAAAATATGAGAGGATGGATTTCATATACTTCCAACTAAGGCGATCAAAAGATTTGGAGAGATCAAGCTTAATAAGCATACTTGGGGTTTGGGTGGATTTAAGTGAGCGAATCACTTCATGAACCAGTATGATGTTGTCCATTATTTGGCACCCCTCTATGTAACTCGAATACTCCTTGGAGATGATGAAAGGGAGGATGGGATTTATTCTAAGAGAAACAACTTTGGTAATGATCTTGTATATTACATTACATAACGCAATGGGTCGAAATTGCTTCGGATGAGTGACCCTGTCTTCCTTGGGAATGAGAGTAAGAAAAGTAGAATTGAGGGCTGAAAGCACCCACCCAGAAGTTATGGATTCCTCCAAAAGTATCCAAAACTCTTCTCTTATCATCGACCAACAATAATGGAAGAAGTTTGTTGTTAATCCATCCGGACCTGACGCCTTTCCCAGAGGCATTTATTTGATGGCTTGGTCTACCTCTTCAATGGTGATTGTTCTTATGAGGGCTTGATTCTGTTCAGGAGTAATGATGGCATGTATATGTTGGATTACTTTGTTGATGGTTGGAGTGTGATCAAGGAGTTGCTTTGATAGAAGGTCCTTGTATTAGTTTACTAGCTCAGATTCTATTCTCCCATTGTCCAAAATTGGCTTTCCCTGTTCATCTTCTAGCTTAGTGATGCAATTAATGTATCGTCTATGCACCATGGATCAATGAAAGAATTTGGTGTTCTTTTCCCCTTCCTTGAGCCATTGAATCTCAGATTTCTATTTCCATAAGATTTCCTCCTGCTTGTATCTTTCCTCTAGTTGTTGTTTAAGTAGTCCCTATTCTTGTCGTAGAGAGTATGAGTTGACCTGTAAAATGGATTCCTGTTGGATTTCCTCCAGATGTTGTTCTAGAGACTTTTGTTCTTGAAATATATTTCCAAAAACATTTTTATTCCAGTCCTGAAGATGTTGCTTAAAATTATTCAGTCTTTGCTGGAATCTGTACATTAGTGTGCCATGTGATATTTTCGCATTTTCCCACCAGGATTGAGAAAGATATGGGAATTATGGATGAGTTAGCCAAATGTTTTCAAATCAAAATGGCTTGTATTTCGGTGTACTAATTATATCAATCCACAACTGCAATGGCCAATGATTGAAGGCTGATTTTGGGAGGATACTTGCTTGAATTAAGGGTCCATTGAGCATCGAGGTTTCTAAAATGAGGAACCGATCTAGTCTAGAAGAAATTTTTTGGGCTCCAGATTGTTTGTTAGACCAGGTGAAAGTGCCATTTCTGGTTTCAATATCAATAAAATGTAGATGTTCAATGAGATCCCAAAGCTTACCACTATCCTAATAAATCTGTCTTGTGCCCCCTCTCTTTTCTTCAAGTGTGAGGATGATATTGAAATATACCCCTATAATCTAGTGTTGAGATCCTACCAGGCCACCTAGGTAGGAGAGATTTCTCAGGAAATGATCTTTTTCTTGATTGTTTTGGGGTCCATAAGCATTTGTGATCACTCCCTCTTTGCTAGAGCCTATGGATTAGTAGTGCACCGACAACATGCATGTTGTGGAGAGTGGTTGATATAAAATAACTTTGGTAGGGTTCTAGAGGATGGCCATTCCTCTCGCCTCTCCATTAGATTCATTGTGTATATAATTGCATTGCCTCCAACATCTTCTGAAAACCTCTCCAACTGCATCACCTGCATATTTTGTTCCCCATAGAAAAAGAATATATGGATCCTTGACCTTGATATAGTTATGAAGAATCCTCTATTTGGTTCTTCCATTTAGATCTCTTACATTCCCTGACATTATCTTCATCGTGAGGAGTTAGGGTGTGGGGAGAAGAAACCCTCGATGAGATGCTGGATCTGTCCTAAGTTAATCATAAAATTACCTACCTATTTAATTAGTTTTTGCATTGATTTATGCCCCCTTCATTTTCCTTCTTTAGGAATTTGTCTAGGATCTTTGCCTGGGTCTAATATAATACCCAACCGTGAGGTAGCTCTTGTTGTGGAGTCAATGTAGACTTTGTATACCTTTTAAAGTTTCTCTAGCAGAATGGATTGAAGTTCATTTCTATTGAATGATTCTTCCAGTTTTTCCAAATCAATATCAACTAGGTCTCTTTCATCCACATTCATTTATGTATCCCCCCCTCTTCTAGGCCATTGTCTATGTCCATTTGATTAAGGGATTTAGGGGGTATTACTTTCTCTAATACTGGGTCTATAGATTGTTTGGATTTGCCTTTATCATTGCGTTGGTTGTCTTGTTGATGAAGGTTCTCCACTTCATATGTTTTCAGTAACTGGATTAAGGCATCAAAGGAGTTGCTTGTGGAGCTCTTCTTTCCCATGCCTTGGATGGGTTTCTTGGGAGATTGATTCTTGTAGCTCGTGACTTGTGTAAAGCTATCTTTCAAATTTTCTTCAACCTCTGGTCTCACAGGAGAATTGAGGGGGAAATATCAGAATAGGTGTCCATGCTCATGACATTTTGTGCAACATAAGGGTATGTGTTCATACTCAATGGTCTGGAGCCAATCCTCATCTTGATATTCCATGGTAATCGATCCTGACATGGCTTTGGAGATATTCATATATACACAGATCTGGGCATATGAAGTGTATCTCCTTTTTTGTTTCTTATAAGTATTTCACATATCTTCCAAGGGTGTTACCTATACCCATGAGGATTTCTTCGAGCCAAAATTCTTGAGGAAGGGAGTAGAGGCATATCCAGATTGGCACAAAAGATAAATCATCTTTTTCTGGACATAAGCGGTCTATCCAGAAGCATATATATAACCCTGCATAGTTGAAGAAATACAGACCATTTTCAAAGATTCGGTCCTTGTCAAGGTTGTAGAGGATGATCGTGAAGAAGCCTTTCGAGTTGAGTTGAAGTTTTTAATCTCCTTTAGGGTTTCACCATTTTTTTATCCACCGCGTAAGATCCCATTCACAGAGCCATAACCCTAAAACTTTTCCTATCAGGGCATGATCCTTCATGAACTGAGTGTGATCCGCAACCCTAGTGGAGTTAATCACATACCTTGGGGCCTTAATTGCTTGTGGAATGCATTTCCCTGAATCCCATGTCGAGTTTCCTTTGGATGGGACGACTTGGATTCCACCTCCATGGATTTTCCAAAGCATTGGTCATCTTGCAGGATATGGAAATGAAAATGAGGCGATGACTCAAATGGCGGTCACCTTCTTCTGGCTCCTGCGACTTCATTCGCTACTACATTGCAGTAAGAGGGGGTTTCACCCCCCCCCTCTAAATCCATTTAGTGAAATCGATATTTCTTTCCCTTCGGTAGTCTCTGTTGGCCGTAGAAGAGTTCTTCCGGATGTGACAGAGTTAGATGTTTGAAAAACTGTTTTATTAAGATTAAAATAAATAAAAAAAACTTCATTTTTCCGCCTTCCCATTGACTTTCCACTTCAAAGTATTAAACATTCACTACTACTGATACTAAAATTTGATAATTTTCCATTCAAGTTTCTAGAGATAATTAAATAAAAAAGTCATATATATGTGTGTGTGTGTGTGTAGAAATTTAATGAAAAAATCAACATGCACTATATTATGTCATACACTTAGCAACCTAGAGATAACTGTCATCTATGAAATCTAAAATGTAAAACCCACATTCAGAAAATATTATGAGCAGAAATACACATTGCCAAGAACTTTTGCAGCAGAATAAACACAATGAGCAACAATCACACATCCATGTAATACTCATAAATTTAGGCAACCAACTAGGGAGAACCCCAATGTGCGGAAACCCAAAGAGAGAGAGAGATTTTATTATCTTCAGGAAAGTACATCAACAACGAAATTACATTTAACAACCAAGAGAATCACTTACAAACACAGTCTGTCCCACAAACTTGCTGCCTAGAAAATTGTGCCAAATCTGTACAACTGTACGACCTTGCTAAAATCAACACCTTGATTTATGTGCCCACAATAGGCTTATGTACCTTCCCTCATGTATGACTGACCTCCAACAAAAATTCACCAAAATCTGCCTCGAAAACCATGCCCACACTTGCCTCGATTTCCATGCACAAACTTGCTACTGTACGACTTTTATATATCCGTACAATATGGCTTGTCTTTCAGCAATAAATATTAGCCACTCCTAAAGAAAATTTACTCCTTGGTAAATGTGGCCAATCTCCCTTGAAATCCATGCCAAAAATTTTCTACTCACTTTCCTCTATCAAGCTCTCTCTCAATCTCTTCTTCTCATTGTGTATTTCACACTACCCAATGCATTCTCTTATAATTCGAAAAAAACCTTTCACCTTCCAAGTGTCTTTTCACCTTACCCATACCTAAATCCAAAGGCCAAGATCTAATCTTTTCTTTACATGATCAAGGGACATGATTCATTCCCTCCAAAATAAATCACTTAAAATATTAAAGTACAATTTCACTTTATAACATAAGTGCACTTTATGAAATAAAGTCACTTTAATATTAGAAGGTACAATTTATTAAAAAACCACTTTAATAAAAGAACCACTTTATTACAACTTTATAAAAACCCATTACAAAGTCAAGTGTCTAGTAGTGAAAATATAAGGCTACTTCGACATACCAGACAAAACATGTGGAGTAGCTCCCGAGCTATAAAAGCTAACATTCCCTCTTAGCGAGGGATGTACTCACTACCATTACCATCATCTGGTCCCATCATATTGTTCGCAGTAGGAGCTCCCTTTGAACCTGAAGCCAACCTCAACACCTGTACAAAACTCGAACCAAACGACCTTCTCCTGACAACCACTCTGAACCCTGAGCTCCTAGGAGAATCCACTCCACCTTAAGCATTTGTTCGATCACACCAACTAAGCCTCCTGTCGGTGCTCAGAAGAGACTCCCTCTCTTCTCTCGGAATGCAAGAATGAATCCTTTGGCCCACCGTAGTCTTAGGAGCCTCCTACTCTTCATTTGACGTTGAATCATAACCTGAAGGTTGTCCTCGCAACATGTATAACCTATCCACCCGATCACCAATCAACTGTGGTTCAACCGGGTCCACTCTCTCCTTGTAGATAAATACATGTCCCCTCTTGAACAATGTACAATATCCAACATCCTCCAAGACTGAGATTGAGAGCAATTTAACCCTCAACCCTGGAACAAAGAGAAATCCATCAACCTCTAGGAGTCCCCCATGCTCGAGTTAGAATCTAACCCTTCCAACTTCACGTACAACTCATGCCATACGTTCTTCTCTCTCCACCTTCCGATCATGACCTGTCCCTATGATAATAAGGAATACTCGCCAGATTCCGGTCATGTGACAAGAGGCTCCACTATCAACAATCCATCTATTATCATCCCCAAATCCACCACTACCTACACTGGATACTAGAGTGACCAAAGAAAAGCCCATATCAAACTTGGATGAAAATTCCTCCATAGTTGTTATAGTTGCTGTATCAAGCCCCTCCTTTTTCTTCTTCTTCTTCCTCTCATGACACTAAGAAGCAAGGTGCCCCAACTGGTTACAACAGTAACATTTGACTTTACTCAAGTCCCTCCCAAAATTTCCTTTCTTCTCCCCTTTCCCTTTGCAACAAGAGAAACATTCTCTTCATCAAATCCATCTCCCTTCTGTCCACTTCTTTGAGATCCTTCCCGGATATCCACCTGAGTGAAATCATCCCACAGTTTGATCCAATCTGGAATATGCTCATGACCCACCACACACTTCACAAAGACTTCCCATTCCTTGGCGAAGCCTTTCAAGGCTATCCTCACCAACTTTGAATCCGATATAACCTCTCCAACTACAACCAACTCATCTTTAACTTGAGATACTTGGGTAAGATAAGAAGACACACTCTCCACCTTACCCATCTTGGTATCATGCAGTTTATCCTTCAAGGCCATCTTCTGGTTTTCATTCTTCACCTCGTACAAGTTTTTAAGTGCATCACACATTTCTTTGGTTGTCTTCTTCTCAACCAAGTGAGGGATAAGGTGGTCCTTCACCCCATCTAGAATAAGCCTCTGATATTTGGCCTCTTTTACCTCATGTAAATCCAAATATATAGGATTTACTGATGGAACAACAACTATGGTGCTGACAAAGCTTCAAATATTGTTCTCCTTGAGAATATCCGGCATCCTGACTTTCCATTGCAAATAGTTGGAAATCCCATCAAACCAGTCCTCATACCTGATGCAAACAACCATCTCCCTGTCAACTGTTCAATGGAAAACAAACAATCAAGTTTCCCCTTCAAATATTGCCCAAAAATAACAATGCTCACTATCACTCAGAGCCCACACTCTAATACCATGTAGAAATTTAATGACAAAATCAACATGCACTATATTCTATCATACACTTAGCAACCTAGAGATAACTATCATCTATGAACTCTGAAATTTATAAACCCACATTCAGAAAATATTATGAGAAGAAATACACATTGCCAAGCACTTTTGCAGTGGAATAAACACAATGAACAACAATCACACATCCATGTAATACTCAAAAATTTAGGCAACCAAACAGGGAAAACCCCAATGTGGGGAAACCCAAAGAGAGAGAGAGAGATTTTATTAGCTTCAAGAAAGTACATCAACAACAAAATTATAATTAGTAGCCAAGAGAATCACTTACAAACACAATCTGTCCCACAAACTTGTTGCCTAGAAAATTGTGCCAAATCCATACAACTGTACATCGTTGTTGAAATTAGCACCTCGATTTCTGTTCCCACAATAGGCTGTTGTACCTTCCCTCCTATATGGTCGACCGCCAACAAACATTCACCAAAATATTCCTTGAAAACCGTGCCCACACTTGCCTCGATTTCCATGCACAAACTTGCTGATGTACGATTTGTACGGATCCATACAGTACGACGTGTCTTTCAACAATAAATATCAACCACTCCTAAATAGAAGTTCCTCCTTGTGAAATGTGCCTAATCTCCATTGAAATCCATGCCAAAAATTTCATGTTCACTTCCCTCTCTCAAGATCTCTCTCAATCTCTTCTTCTCATTGTGTCTTGCACACTACCCAATGCATTATCTTATAATTTGAAAATGACCTTTCACCTTCTAAGTGTCTTTTCACCTTCCCCATCCCTAAATCCAAAGGCCAAGATCTAATATTGCCTTTACATGATCAAGGGACATGATTCATTCCCTCCAAAATAAATCACTTAAAATATTAAAGTACAATTTCACTTTAAAACATAAGTGCACTTTATGAAATAAAGTCACTTTAATATTAGAAGGTACACTTGATTAAAAAGTCACTTTAATAAAGAAACCACTTTATTACAACTTTATAAAAACCCATTACAAAGTCAAGTGTCTAGTAGTGCAAATATAAGGCTACTTCCACATACAAGACAAAACATGCAGAGTACCTCCCAAGCTATAAAATCTAAAGCTATATATATATATATATATATATATATATATTGTTGACAGGGAAGTGGGTAAGGGAAGTATTCTGAATACACATTGTTTAGATTTTTACTTTTAGAATTTTCATCATAGAGAAGATTATATATGCATGTAACCAATTAAACATAAATATATATTTATGATTTTTCATGATGAATTACAATGATTAATGACCAACATTTTATAATTAACAAAACAATTGGAGCATAAACTTTCTTGTGGGCATGTTGACCATTGAAATATTACAATAATTAAAATATAGTTATATTAGGTTTGTTACAAGTCATCTCCACTTAAAGTGCTTCAACATCGAAGTACATGAATGACTCGATATAAAGTCTTCATTTCCCTAAGTGGATTCGTCTTCTAGTAGATTCTTCCACCAAATAAGCTACTCATTGAAAATTCTCGAATGAAGGACTTTGGTCCCGACTTCTAATATTCCTTTGGACTTTAGTTCTAGTCTCCCTTCTTCATCCAAAAGGGGTAGTTTTGTATGTAACAAAGTTGTTGGACCCATTTTTTTCTTCAAACGTAAAACATGGAAGACATCATGGATATAGGTTTGGCATATCTTTTGATTTTCAACTTCAAACAACTCTGCATCAAAACTTGATTTTTCACCTATGCCTCCTGTGTCTTTCAACACTTCCTCATATGACTGTGGATGCTCTGATGGTTTCTGAAATGATGCCGTTGCTGCAAAAGACAAAGAATCTGATTGCCTGACCATGTCAATATCATAACAGCGTTTTGTCTCATGACTGGTGAATGAAGAATGATTTTGACCACACAGGCCAACTAACAGATCAACCATTGGATCCTGAAAAGACTGACAAGGCTGCTGCATTGACTCAAATGAAATTTCCTGCTTGTTTCTGTATTCATCCTTCAACACTGGTCCAAGAGTCTCCTTCAAAACTTGAAATGATTTAAAACACAACGACACAGATTTCTTTTGGATTAAATCATAATTTGTCTCAGGCTCTAAGCCTTCATCAAGAATTTGAAAATCAATGTATGTCGAGGGCTGCGATTCTGGGTTTAGAACAACCTCCATATCCTTAATGGTATCATCAATTGACTGGTCAGAGGGATTTTTGTCTTTACTGTTTGTAACTGGCCTAGAGTTTCTTTTCCGAAATTGAAGATATGAGAAGCATATGGGCAAAGTGCTTTCACTTACTTTGAGATTTTCTGTCTCTTCCCCATCGCTGTCATGACTGTTGTGCAAGGGCTGATTGTCATACCTGAACCGTAAATGATCTTCTCCCTGCCAATGACATGCTGCCAGTTCCTCTAAACAATCAACCTCTATTTCAGCCTCATGATCGTCATCATACTGATCCCACTTGGGTGGACAATCCAAGTAAGGAATGTCGTCGAACATGCACATCATATCAGCCGACTGCTCCTCTACAAGTTGAGATGGAGCTTCATCTTTGACTGTGCCGTGAATTGAATACATGAACGAATCATCATTCAAACCATGATATCCCAGATGAGCAGAAAAATGTTTGGGGACAGGGTCTGTGTCTTTCTCGGCAATCACTGGAACATGATGTCTTTGGACAACAAGCTCCTCTTTCCTATTGATCCTCTGCATCATCTCCTCAATGGTACTGACCAAAATATCCAGTTTATCTTCTGATGACTTCAGCTGCTCCATTTCTTTATCCTTCAACTGTGACCTCTTGATCAGCAAGTTGGTTTCTACATCAACTGCAATGCTCTGCATTTCTTCTAGGCTTGTAGTGTTTCTTTCTCTTAACTGAAATGTCATCTCAGTATCAAAGGCATATGGGTAATGCAAATGAGCTGACCCTGGGGGTGGACTTATATCAACAGGTATGGCATGATATACTTTATTGAATCTGGCTGAAAACTGATGTATTGTCTCCCCTGGCTTTCTTTTCAAGTGCTCATACTCTTCTAAGATAAGGAAAACATTTACCCTGATTACCCACCTATCCAAGAACACTTGCATGAACTGCTGAAAATTTCTGATGCTTGCAGCAGGAAGGTTCTTAAACCAATCTTTGACTCTACCTCTCAGAGACAGGGCAAACATTCTAATGCAGACATCATCATCTTCAACCTCAAAGAGGTCAAGAAAATCCTTAAGACTTTGGATATGCTTTTCAACAGTAATATTCTCATTTTCTCCATCAAACCTAGGCAAATTATTAATGTAATTGACAGGGAGGTCATGGAGAATAGGAGGCAAATCTAGAGGCTTGTATCTGTCTGGGACTTTTACAAGCACAGGAGATGAAGCAAGGGGTTTGCAAACATCTAGAGGTTCAACAGGAGTAGGAGACAAAGCAGGAGGCTTATGTCTCACTAGGCATTCTACAGGTGCATCTGAGATGTGCACAGGTGTATGAGCATGTACATAGTCTACAATTGGGGATATGATATCTTGAGGCTCATCAATTGACTAGTGGTCAAAATACTCTTCAAAAATATACTTCTGACCAGGCTTAGAAAAAGACAAGACATGATTGCAAATAAAACCAAATATGTCTTGAATGCAATTTGAGCTTGAATACCTGGTCTTTCTAGGCTGCTTGGTCATGCTTCAGGTTCTTCCTCCAGTGGAGTCTTCGAGTTGGCACTGTCTAGAGATGATTGGAGTTGCCAGGTGAATGATCTCAACCTTCTTGTGTCTGGTCACTGTCCACCATCAGTGATCAGAGCTAGAGCTTGAAATGTACTACTGGGAAGAGTTCCCCAGCGGAGTCACCATTCTGTTAGCACTCTGTAATTTGCCCAAGGATGAAAGGCAAACACAGAGGCAACATCAAAACCACTTCGAGACTTGGATCTATCCCTCCAAGACTCAGAGAGGGATCTCTCTGTCTAATATAGCTTTGTTTGAGGAGGTATTAGGCTAGTTAATGAAAACAATGTGCTCTGTTGTAAAAAGGGTTTATAAATTGGTTGAGACAGTTTACACATCCATTGGGCTATGGGGTCTACAATTAATTAGGAATGAAATACAACCATAAACGAGGTAGGATGACTTCCACAGGGTGAGATAATACACTCATTGGATCTTTTGCAACTTAAATGATGGACAGAGGAAAGGGTGAGAAGGATAAATTCGACTAAGAAGCAATCAAGAATTCCTTAATCGAAAACATCAGAAGATAAACATTTAAATCTTTAAGAATCGAAATCAGGGTATCGGAGATAAATCCTGAGACATAACGCTATTCATAAAGATTAGATTCAGAAAAAAAAGTGATTACAGAGAAAGAAAACATTTAACTGAGAAAATCACATCACCAGTGAACATACGCAAGAATCCTGTAAGGTGCCTTCCTTTCATTAATGGCATATCTATTAAAAAAAAAGTTACAGCTTGATAGCCCCAGGGCGTGAAGATCCAACCATTTTACATTCAAATCATCCCCATAAATAAGATAAATCATCCCCACAAGTTTCTCCAGTCGGTTTAACCGCCTCGGCTAAAAATAGCCACCACTCCCATGAAATTCGAAGTTTTCTGCCATGAAAAATGGACCGTTTTTCTGCGAAATAGGGGTCTGATCAGACGTGATTCTCTCTTCAATGATGACACCTGGGAGAAAAATGAAATAGGTTATTGGATATGGGCATGTTCTGTACAAAAAAATCTTTCGGTTTCGCCAAATTCGTCCTCAGCTAGCCGTGACATCTCCTGCAAAATCGGGACTGAAACGGAAAATTTAAAATATGGAAAGATAGGCCTCGAAGATGTCTTCGGTTCTCTCTGCTTGTAACTCCGTTGAAAAAAATGGAAAAAGGGTTTTGTTCCTCATCCCGTTTTGAGCAAAAACCTCTCTCGGATTTTTAAAATCCGTCTCCGTTTGCTCAGAATCTCCTTCGGAATAAGACATGGTTACATAGGCAAAAATGGCAAAAATTGGGGAAAGTGGTTTTTTTGGCGGG